>CM035845.1:99167405-99174905 GCA_020510985.1 Pholidichthys leucotaenia | reverse complement strand
AGTGGAAAATTATCTTTTAAACTGACAAACATTATATGTGTAATTCGTGGCAAAATTTGATTGAGATCAAAAGATAATTTCGCTCTTGCCATTCATTTCAATGGAGATTTTTTTCGATTTAAAGTCCCATATATGCGGAAGAAGAGGGGCATGACTTAGGCTCTCTATTTCGGTTATTTTAACTTGCCAGGTACGTAATAATGAACAAAATTAATCTACAGTGTATATAAGTTATTTAGATAGTTTTACTTTCCATGGGTAATCCCTTTGCCTATTATGCTGTGTGTGTTCCTGTTGTTTTGGTCGTCTACTGTCATGCTGCTGTTACACTGTAATTTCCCAGTTTGGGATCAATAAAGTACATCCATCCATCCATCTATCTATCTAAATTAGTTAATATTGTAGTGGCTGGTGAAGTAAATCCTTAGCAATTCATCAGTCACTCTTGCCTTTCCCTGCATATGAAGCCTAACCACACCTGTTTGCTAAGCGACCCTTCATTATCTTCATTATCTTCAGTTATCAAGCTCCTCTCCTGTGGAACCAGCTGCCAATCTGGATTCGGGAGTCACACTCGATCTCTGTTTTTAAGAATAGGGCTAAAACCTACCTTTTTGATATAGCCTACAGTTAGGGAAGGATCATGTGTTTCTGAACCCTCCCTTAGTTATGCTGCTAATAGGTTTAGTCAGCCGGGGGACCTCCAGTAATGCACTGGGCCTCACTCCTTTCCTCACTCTCAATGAAATATTTTTTTTTTGCTGGTCATTAACATTTGTTTGTTCTCTCCCATAGATTGAGTCCCCATCGTGCTGTTTGCTCACTTGTCTGTTCTTTTCATCTTCTCTATCCCCTCACCCCCCAGCCAGTCGCAGCAGATGACTGCCCCTCCCTGAGCCTGGTTCTACTGGAGGTTTCTTCCTGTTAAAAGGGAGTTTTTCCTCTCCACCGTTGCCAAGTGCTTGCTCACAGGGGATCGCCTGATTGCTGGGGTCTTTCTGCAACTGTGGGGGTTCCCCCTACAGTTGATAGTGCTATGAGATGACTGTTGTTGTGAAATGGCGCTATATAAATAAAGTTGAATTGAATTGAATTATTGTTCCCATTACCAGTGGGCTAAAACCACAATAAATGCCTCCACTGCTTATGTACCTCTTCCGCTTTTTTTTCGCATTTAAAGTACTTTAACAGGCTCATGCTTCTCTCAGACAGCGATGCTAGAGAGACACTCTGCCTGCTGACTGGAACGGTCACGCAGGCAGTGCGCTTCGGATCTCCGATGTGCGGATAACTGCCACATGTGCTGGTCTTGTGCAAGCTTGCGGAGTGTCATTCCTTCATTTATTTTTCTTAAATATATTTTCCTCTTTGTGTGGTGGTATAGTTTCAGGGGTGGCGGACCGCCACATGGAAATGTTACCAGCGAAAACCCTGAGTTCAGACCTGGGTGGGACAGATAACACAGCAGTGTGTGCCCCACCCTCCTTAATCCCACTGTGCTGCCCTTGAGCAAGGCCCTGCACTGGGTAGCTTCCAGGTGTGAATGTGTAACTGTCTGAATGTGAACAGGGCGTGAACAGGGCGTCCTTGAAAAAGAGAGGTTGCCTCTCAATGGAACGCCCTGTGTAAATAAATGTTAAATACATTTTAAAAAATATTGGATAAAGGAGGTTGAAGATAAAACAATGTACAACAACAAAATAAAACAAGTGAGGGAGAGTTCAACTCTCAATATCTGGATATGGAAACCGTGTGGTTTAACATGGTCTGTGTCCTATAAGCCTTTGCAGAGTCTGAGGTGACAAGACCTTAAGATGCTGCTTTTCTAATTATAGCTGCAAGTGGTATTTATTGGACAAAGGAGGCTGAAGGAGGCTGAAGATCTAGCTGCCCGGCAGGAGGAAAAGAAGACCACAGAGAAGATTCATGGATGTAGTGAAGGAGGACATGGGGAGGGTTGGTGTGACAGAGGAAGATGCAAGGGATAGGGTGAGGTGGATGCAGATGATCCGCTGTGGCAACCCCTAAGGGAGCAGCCAAAAGTAGAAGAAGAAGACAGTAAAAATAAATAAATTGTGAATTCAAATTCTCTCACAGCATAAAGGCCTTTGATGATAAGATTTTGCAACAAGGGTGACAGGCTCTGCCCATGTGTTGCCAACTGGGAAAAGGGCTACTACCATGAACTACGTCAAATTTGGCACTGCACTTCATCAGGCAGTTGCCAGTAACGGATAGACAAACATCAATAATGCCTCAATTCACTAGCAAGTGCAATCATAAAACAACTTTTGACCCTGTCTTTACTCCATCTCTCAACTGCTTGAAGATAAAAAAAACAGTCATAGGTGTTTATTTCCAGCAGATTTCCAATATCTCTCTGATCCCTCTCTTCTCAATTCCTCCATCTCTAGCTCTCCGACTGGCTCACTGTCCCTTTCTCCTCGCCTCTCTTTCAAACCCTGCAACTTGACATTTCACAATACTCCCTAGGGACGCCTGCATGAAATGGAGTTACTGGGAGAGCGCCACTGCAAATTTCAGAAGGCCACATGTAATGTGTCTTAAACATAGATGGACAGCCCAGGTTTGTAGGAGCTGAAGAATAAGGAGGGAGAAGGGGGCGGCGCAGGCACAGTAGGACGAAGAGGTGGTGTCTAGATAGATAATAGAATAATACTGTGTTTTGTCTGGGGAAGGGTGCGCAAACAGTAGCCATGCTGTCATTCACATCCTATATCTTTAGTGTCATCGCGAAGGGGGAAACTACAGGCCTATATGTCAAAAGCCTGTATGTACTAGTCTGTGGGGACTGTCTGCTGATAGCTGGGCTTGAAATAAAAAGAAGGATAGCTTTCATTGTAAATAAGTCAGACTCAAGGATTGCCAGAGAACAGATGTCTCTTCGGCGAAAGGGGAAATAATTTCACAAAGACATACAGTACACGTTGCTTTCCAAATGCCTTCTCTGCCTTCACCTTATCTTCACAGGGATGGTGACAGTTAACAAAAGGCCCCCTTTATGAAATCGTTCATATTTCAGCACAGGTCTTTCTCCTGTCCTGAGAGGTGATTGATGCATCAGGCCAGGGCCAGTGTCTTATTTACACAGTTGAGTGGGGCAATCTCAGGCCTGAAAGATAAACCTAATGAGCTTCTTTGTGTAAGGGTGCAAATGAGAGAACACCATCCTCCCCTCCCTCCTTCCCTATTCCATCCAAAGGGACAGTCTGGGTGATTAGGCCTTTAAATTATGCTCAAGGGCAAAGCCCAGATTTGCATCTTAGGTGTGTGTGTGTGTGTGTGTGTGTGTGTGTGCACGACACTCCTCATATACGTTATGAGGAGAAAGAGAGGCAGGTGAAGGGCATACAGAGAGAGACGCTTGAGGCTTGTTTGTGGAAAGTGACGGTAGGTGAAAACTGAGTGTCAGAATCTAGTTTATACCAAACAACAAACTTGAGTTTTTATAAGACGGAGGTGAGCTCTGTTAAAAAAAAAAAAAAAAAAAGTGTGCACGCACACAACTGCACACGTACACACACTGTCATTTTGTCCTTTGTCTGTGGGGTAACTTTCTCCCTAATGACTTTCATTTTGGGGGAGAATTTCATTTGCCCCTAAACCCTAAATACTACCCATCACTTGCTGTCAGATTTCTCATCCCTTCCATTTCCTCCAGCTAAACAGCTAGGAAGGCAGGTTAATTGCTGTCACTCTCAAGTTGGACCACTGCCTAGCTCTTGTGTAGCGACAGGGGTAGCCTAGAAGTAAGATGGCACCTTGGCGCACTCATTGTAATTTATGTCAAAATGCTGCACTCATTTAAATGGGGGCTGAATAGTTTGCATTCTGCTGCATCATGTGCCTGAGGAAAACATGAAGATGCATACCTATCCGGTTTACCAATATGAAGATTACCTGCCTCTGTTAGCAGTGAATTTTTGAGCAAAATATATATTCCCTCCAACAGATAAGCAAATAATTTATTAAGGGGCAGGAAGAGCCAGACTTTGAACAGTTATGCTTGGATTTATTGCCTCCTTTATGAATTGCAGGCTGTAGTGGCAAGGACTTTGGATAAAATGACTGACCTGACCATAATACATTAGCCAAGGATCCCATCTTGCTCTGAATATCAATATACTTCCCACAGCAGGTCAGGTAGCCCATTTTTTTTGGGGGGGGGGGGGGGGCAATTCAGAGTATAGGCTCATCAATCCCACTGATAACCCTGGCAGGATTAAGTCTACAGACCACTGTAATCAACTAACAGGCTCATTATGGGACATTATGGTATAGATCCGAAGATCGATTGGTGGCTTCCACGTACATACAGCATACAGTATTAAAACATAATCCTAACTACAGTCAGTGACAGATAGATTGCTACAATGAGCTCAGCACTTTTTTTTTAAACAAGGGAGCTTTTACAGTGATTATTTTGCATAGTAATTAAAGCTGTGTAACGTTCATCATTTGCTCTGATACATATCTGCAGCTGGCAAATTGCAATCAGATACAGTGGGTATCTAATCTGTGATCTCAAATCAAATTAGGTTTATTTAGACAACCTTGGGAACAGGGTGATGAAACCCTGACAGAAATTAGGGACTGGAAATTTAATTGTGTTAATGGATATCATTCTGGTACTTCGATAAAAGAGTGGGCAAATTTCATACTGATTACATATATAGATTGCATAAAACAATATAAAACAGCAAAATATAGCAAATGAGAGAGATTTCAACTATCAATATTTGGATATGAAAACTGTGTGGTTTAACATGATCTGTGTCCTACAAGCCTTTGCAGAGTCTGAGGTGACGAGACCTTAAGATGCTGCTTTTCTAATTATAGCTGCAGGTGGTATTTGGGAGGCTCTAGGTAATGGCAGAACCCATAGGGGCAGCGAAGAATTCATCAGTGCTTATTATTAATCATCCCTCCAGCAGCGTGATGAGAGACTGGAGCCTCTATACCCACTGGACCACTCAATGTCATTCCAAATGTGGCTAGAAAATTATATCCATACAGCATTCCTTTAACAGAGGAAAAAATATGGATAGGCCTGTATGTGTCTGGTTTTGAAAAAAAATCTATAGATAGACTGGTGTGCATATGATGCTCATGTTTCACTGCGCACCAGCCAGCTGTCATTCAGTCACACCGCCCATGGTCAGTGGTTTTTTGAGTCTTTGCAACTAAAAAATTACACAGCTTAATGCTGACCAAATGTAATTTAAAAGGGGGGGGGCTTTCTTGAACTGTGCAGTGTGAGCACGACACAGGAAGTGTGTGAAGTTAACAGCACAGGGCCTCTGTTTTAAAAAGCCTCCAGAGACCAGTTAGCTGGACTGCTCATCTCAATGTGTCTCTCTTCGGGTTGGGAGAAGGCTTGAGCCGGCCTCTTTACAAGATGCACGCTATCAACCGTACACACACACACACACACACACACACTCAGTCGTATGTCCGTCTCAGACACTTAACTAGATACTTTATGCTTGCGCTGTTTTCTTCTTCTCCTGTGTATCGTGGTCATTTTTACTGTACTTCCACTTACACGGTTTATTGTAAAATGACATTTAGAGTATCTTCTCTTATATCTTGTATTAGATTCCTAAATATTTTGCTAAGATTAAGGCATTTTTGGATAAAACCATCCATCCATTATCCATCCATCCATCTATCCATCCATCACCACTTATCTGGGGGTCTGGGTCTAAGCAGAGAAGCCCAGACTGCCGCCTGATCCATTTAGCACCCTTGATCCCAATGATCCCTCCTGTGGGTGGTGAGTTCAGTGGAGCCCGGATGAGTCAAATGGGCACAAATCTGGTCACCGGGTCACTTTCCACCAAGCCACTCCCCCTGGGCCTGGCTACAAGGTGGGGCAGTGTTAACCCCATACCAGGTGGGGTAAATTGGATCCTTGTTTTTAACTTTTTCAAGGGGATCCATGAGACCACTCTTAGTCTGGCACATCACCTAGGACCAGTTTATCTTGGGAGACTACCAGATGCAGATTTTCCCCGATATCTTAGGTCCTGGGATCAATAGAGCCCCAAACCCCTCAAATACGATAATGTGGCGATCCAAGGGGGATATACAAAATAATAAGTGAAATTTCAATCACCAGAAATGTGATCAGTAAGTGTCAGTTCTATCCTGATGGCTTAAAGGGAATAGAGACAACATTGTGGCCTCCTGGCCAGTAGGTGTCACACTTATTCTTACCCCACTATAATATTGTACTGGTTGGTAGAGCCACACAGCGCAGACTATCCTACAATCTCAGTTCTTTGTTGATTACAAGCCAGATACAGCACATCAAGCGAGGACTCTTCTGTGGTATGAACTTAACATGAGGTGGAGAAACACGACATCAACCTAGTTCTGCTGTCGTACAACTGCTCAGATGTAAACATTATAATTGCTTAGGACCCATAAAAAATTGTAAAAGTGTTTTTTCATCAATATATTATTTTTTGAAGAATATAAAGACTTCAATTCTGCACCTTTCTAAACATTTTGTTGATCTTTTAAGAAATATTTGTTTTTATGAAAATACAATCAAGTACACCTTTACGTCTTAGTCCTATAGCACAGTTCCAAAGAATTAATGCAAACGCACAATAACATCCCACAGTGTGTTTCAGCAATAGAAAAGAAAGAGAATGAGTCAAGGAAGTCCTTCTAAGACGCTATGTAAAAATTCTTCATTTCCTGCAGACAGCAGCTAGAATTTACCATATATATATATACACCATTTTGATCCTGCTCTTTCCATTTTATCCTCAATCTGCTCACAGTACTGATGCATACTGAGGCGGTCGTCAACCCAACATCTTTAAATGTAAGAGGGACAGCAGAGAGGGAGAAGACTGACCCTAATCAGATGTGTGTGTAGAATGAGTGACAGAGTGGTGAGAAGTCGAGGGTGAGGCCACAGTGCCGCGATGCCGCTGCCGCCACCAGCAGGACCACTGCTGGGAGATGTGGAGTGGGGGCATGGACAATGGAGGAGGCGATGAGAAGATGAGTGGGAGGGTAGGGGCTCCTGGACAGGCTTAATTTTGCTACAGTGAACACCCCCATATACAGACAGATGCAGCCACACAGAAGCATGTTGACAGCCATCGTACCGGCCAAAGTGACCACGGGGCTTCAGCTGCCTCCACAAACACAAATACACACACTCGCATGAAAATTTCCCCGTTAACCAAAAAAAGGGGAGAGCATGCAACGCTGCGAGCCTGGCGGCGGCATCCACCAACCGCCTCGAAGCATGGCCCTCTGACCCAGTCTCCCACTGCTCTTTTGGCAAACTGTCAAAGCCATCATTCACCGTGAAAAGACACGAGAGACGCCTGACTCTTTTACTCTGCTGGTGACTGACTTTCACACAACTCTTGGCCCCCAACCACTGCCCCCCCCCCGACATTAATTCACCCTCAACTTGTTTAGATTGTGATGAATGGCTGCAGTACAATGAAA
>CM035845.1:95152405-95367405 GCA_020510985.1 Pholidichthys leucotaenia | reverse complement strand
TGAGATTTTTGCAAATTTATTAAAAATAAAAAACAAAGAAATCACATGTACGTAAGTACAGTATTCACAGCCTTTGCGCAATACTTTGTTGATGCATCTTTGGCAGCAATTACAGCCTCAAGTTTTTTTGTATATGATGCTACAAGCTTAGCACACCTATCTTTGGGCAGTTTCGCCCATTCCTCTTTGCAGCATCTCTCAAGCTCCATCAGGTTGGATGGGAAGCGTCAGCGCACAGCCATTTTCAGATCACTCCAGAGATGTTCAATTGGATTCAAGTCTTGGCTCTGGCTGGGCCACTCAAGGACATTCACAGAGTTGTCCTGAAGCCACTTCTTCGATATCTTGGCTGTGTGCTTAGGGTTGTTGTCCTGCTGAAAGATGAACCATTGCCCCAGTCTGATGTCAAGAGCACTCTGGAGCAGGTTTTCATTCAGGATGTCTCTGTACATTGCTGCATTCATCTTTCCTTCTATGCTGACTAGTTTCCCAGTTCCTGCCGCTGAAAAGCATCCCCACAGCATGATGCTGCCACCATCATTGGCATGGTTATGAGTGGTGCCTGGTTTCCTCCAAACATGATGTCTGACATTCACACCAAAGAGGTCAATCTTTGTCTCATCAGACCAGAGAATTTTGTTTCTCATGGTCTGAGAGTCTTTCAGGTGCCTTTTGACAAACTCCAGGTGGGCTGCCATGTGCCTTTTACTAAGGTGTGGATTCCATTTGGCCACTGAACCATACAGGCCTTATTAGTGGATTGCTGCAGAGATGGTTGTCCTTGTGGAAGGTTCTCCTCTCTCCACAGAGGAACACAAGAGCTCACACAGAGTGACCATCGGGTTCTTGGTCACTTCCCTGACTAAGGCCCTTCTCCCCCGATCGCTCAGTTTAGACGGCCGGCCAGCTCTGGAAAGAGTCCTGGTGGTTCTGAACTTCTTCCGTTTACTGATGATGGAGGCCACTGTGCTCATTGGGACTTTCAAAGCAGCAGAAATTTTTCTGTACCCTTCCCCAGATTTGTGCCTTGAGACAATCCTGTCTCAGAGGTCAACAGACAATTCCTTTGACTTCATGCTTGGTTTGTGCTCTGACATGCACTATCAACTGTGGGACCTTATGTAGACAGGCGTGTGCCTTTCCAAATCATGTCCAATCAACTGAATTTACTACAAGTGGACTCTAATTAAGCTGTAGAAACATCTCAAGGATGATCAGTCGAAACAGGATGCACCTGAGCTCAATTCTGAGCTTTATGGCAAAGGCTGTGAATACTTATGTACATGTGATTTCTTAGTTTTTTATTTTTAAAAAATTTGCAAAAATCTAAAAAAAATCACATTGTAATTATGGGGTATTGTGTGTAGAATTTTGAGGGAAAAATGAATGTAATCCATTTTGGAATAACGCTGTAACATAACAAAATGTGGAAAAAGTGAAGCACTATGAATACTTTCCAGATGCACTGTATTACCTTTTTAGAAGTGCTTTCTTCTGGCCTTCTTTAAAGAAAAATCCTTCATTATGACCTTTAAGTCCAGCTCAAGAATATCGTCATACTCTATGGATGCTTGCTTGATCCAGTCTACTTTTTTACCAAGTTAGGAGTCCACTGTCTCATGCACAGCTGTCTGATGTAAGCAAAAATGGCCTTTCTTCTCCCTTCGCTCTACTCCTCCAGGTGAGTGCTTTAATGGCCCACCTGTCTCCTGGGCACAGTAATTAGCAGCCTCCTCCACTCGATGCTCCAGCTTAGAAGAATCCTTTATGCTTCAGGATTTTTTGAGCAATTCATTTTCCCTAAGCTCTTTTCCTCTCAATAACTTTATGAATGCCACTTTCAAATGTTTTTCTGGACATTTTGACCTGACTACTTATTTCTTACCTCTCACTGGCGCTTGCATAGTCACAACAATTCCTCTGATAGGCTATTGTTACGTGGTACCCACATGGGGCATTTGTAAATTAGACCAATCAGTAGCCACACATGAATATCAAGTGGTGGACATAGAACTTGAACAATTAACAACAATGTGATCTTTTTTATTGGCTCATGATAGGCCCTGATCTTCGTAGGCCCCTGGGCTTCAGCCCAGCCTAGCCCGTTCATTAAGGTGGCCTTGAATACACAGGACAACGCACATCCAGCTTGGGCTAAACATATTTAGCCCAATAAACAGGACGTCCCAGCTAAAACGGGACAGTTGGCATCCCTACTTGGGGCCAGCACAGGGAGTACACTGTTTTTTTTGTTTCCCCATGTGGCTGGGAAACCAACTTTCCTTTTCCTTATTCCATTTATGCTGGGCACCAAACTAGAAGGTGGAAAGTACCATTTTATGGACTTTGGCATGACCCATGTGAGACTTAAACCCGTAACATCCTGACTGTGGGGTGGAAAGTCTACGACTAGGCCACCACTCTGGTGTGAAAAAGGCTAACAGGTAAGCTAAATTCTAACAGCTAAGCTAAGATATTCAAAATAATCACCATGCAATTCCATCAAAAAGATAGAATCCTATAGCTCAAATGCCAAATCTAAATCTGGTAGCCAGCATGGAGAAAGGTGTATTTGCCCCAGGAGCAGCGCACAAACTTAAAGAAAAAAATATGTCAACAATACTGCTTTGTTGCAGCAAATATATGCTATTTCCAGAGCCTTCCCCCAAAATTTGAATATCATGATTCATAATTTAATTGAAAGAGCTAAGTCATAACCATCTATCCATCCATCCATCCATCCATCCATCCATCTTCTACTGCTTATCTGGGGACCTGGGTCGCGGGGGCATCAATCGAAACAGAGTAACTGCACAGACTTCCGGCCGGTTCACATAGTACCATGATCCCTCCTGTAGGTGGTGAGTCCACTGGAGGGTGGACCCATGTATCTCCTTTGGGTATGAGTACACTGGGTCCTTGATGTAACATTTTTCATGGTGATCCACTGGACCTCTCGTCGTCTGGCTCTTCACTCAGGACCAGTGGCCCCTGACAACATAGCTCCTGGGATCATTCAGGCACTCAAACCCCTCCACCATGATAAGGTGGCAATCCTTGGAGGGGCTAAATGATAGCCATCAAAATTTAAAATAAAATAGGCTTAAAATAGTTGGTTGAAATAGTTATGTGTGATGTCTATCGAAAATATGGAAGTTTAACTTTTTTTTTTTTTTTTTTTTTTTTACAAATCTCTGATCAGACAGTGTCCCTACATGACAGTTGGAACGATGCTGTAATCTAGAGCTGCAACAATTACTCAGATAATTCAAGTAACTCAATTACAAAAAATCCTTGATTCAAAATCTATGATTCCAGGCTTCGTTTAATGCAGCACTTCTGGTCTATATGACCTTCTTCCAGTCACACTATGTAAACAAGACATGGGATCATGGATTCAGGGGAACAGGGAAAAAAGTGACAGAGCAGTGGAAAAAACAACGAAAGTCACAGAAAACGACAAAAAGTATTTTAGTCTGGGATCATTTCTAGCTCAAATTGAAAGAAAACATTGTGCAGTGTGTACATTGTAAAGCCGAGCCAGCATACCACAACAGCACAACATCGATGTTACAGTGTCTCAGCAGAAAGCATTCAACCACATCATGCACGAGCAGTGGACACGAGACAAGGTATGTGATTGAGATTTTAAATTAAGATGAATATAATGTAGTCATCTATGCTAATTATGCTTATACGGGCAAAGAACATATACCAGCTACTGCTAATAGCCAGCCAGTGCTTTTTTTTTCTATGTTGTGAGGTGAAGCTAACGCTACAGAAATGAACTTTATGGTGTAATGTAACATGAGAAAGCCTTTGTCATTTTACATCCATACAAAAAAAATTTAAAATGCAGCTCTTCTTTGTGGTACAAAAGGGAAAGGTGCAAGAGAGTGAACTAAAGGAAAATAAGTCATTGTGTTTCATAAAGTACAGCAGGATCATGTTATCAGTTTTAGTCAAAAACTGAATTCAGATGTTTTTGGCACACAGCTATTTTAGACAGACAGACAGACTTTATTGATCCCAAACTGGGAAATTACAGTGTAACAGCAACATGACAGTAGATGACCAAAACGACAGAAACACACACAGCGTAACAGAAAAAGGGATTACCCATGGAAAGTAAAACTGCCTAGATAACTTATATACATTGCAGATGAATAGATGATGACCCGTATAGATGTATGAATTGTACTTGCTGTACAATACAGGACTATCAGGAGAAGGGTGAAATATGAGGTACCAATTAGACTGCAAGGTGCAGTATAGCAGCATTATTATGACCAGAATTTAACATCAGAGTGAGTTATTGTATAGTGAAATGGCACGTGGCAGGAAAGATTTCCTGTACCTAACTGTTCAGCAGCCAAACTGTAGCAGTCTGCTGGAGAAAGTGCTCCGCTGTCTGTCCAGTGTGTGGTGGAGGGGGTGATCAGGATTGTCTATGATGGATCACAGTTTGTTCAGTGTCCTCCTCTCCAACACAGTCTCAAAGATCTCCAGCCTGAGACCAATCACAGAGACAGCCTTCTTGATACTCTTGTCACATCTGTTGGTGTCGCTGGCTCTGATACTGCTACCCCAACAGACAGCAGCAAAGAAAATTGAGCTGGTGACAACAGCCTGATAGAAAAGCTCCAGCATTTTGTTGCACACGTCGAAGGACCTCAGCTTCCTCAGAAAGTAGTGTAAAGTTAAAGATGAGAGCTGGAGGCTTCCTTTAAAGAGCATTAAAAAAGTTATATATTTGAACATTATAGGTACATGAAAGACAAAAACAAGATTTTCTAGTGAACTTAGTGGTATCTCTACATAATTTTTGTTTTTATGTCATACAGGCCAACCTTGCGGACAGTGGCTCCCGCAAAGCAAAAGACCCAGTGATGCATGCAGGCACCAGAGGTGCAACATCATTCCCCCAGAACTTTCTGGGCTCGTTAGACTCCATTGCCAGGTATCTTACAACTTGAGATTTAAGAATGTACAGTGGGGAAAAAAAAGTATTTTGTCAGCCACCAATTGTGCAAGTTCTCCCACTTAAAAGATGAGAGAGGTCTCCAATTTTCATCATAGGTATACCTCAACTATGAGAGACAAAATGAGAAAAAAAAAAATCCAGAAAATCACATTGAAGGATTTTTAATGAATTAATTGGTAAATTCCTCGGTAAAATAAGTATTTGGTCAATAACAAAAGTTCATCTCAATACTTTGTTATATACCCTTTGTTGGCAATGACAGAGGTCAAACATTTTCTGTAAGTCGTCACAAGGTTTTCACACACTGTTGCTGGTATTTTGGCCCATTCCTCCATGCAGATCTCCTCTAGAGCAGTGATGTTTTGGGGCTGTCGCTGGGCAACACAGACTTTCAACTCCCTCCAAAGATTTTCCATGGGGTCGAGATCTGGAGACTGGCTAGGCCACTCCAGGACCTTGAAATGCTTCTTACAAAGCCACTCCTTCGTTGCCCGGGCAGTGTGTTTGGGATCATTGTCATGCTGAAAGACCCAGCCACGTTTCATCTTCAATGCCCTTGCTGATGGAAGGAGGTTTTCACTCAAAATCTCACGATACATGGTCCCATTCATTCTTTCCTTTACACGGATCAGTCGTCCTGGTCCCTTTGCAGAAAAACAGCCCAAAAGTATGATGTTTTCACCCCCATGCTTCACAGTAGGTATGGTGTTCTTTCTCCTCCAAACACGACAAGTTGAGTTTTTACCAAAAAGTTCTATTTTGGTTTCATCTGACCATATGACATTCTCCCAGTCCTCTTCTGGATCATCCAAATGCTCTCTAGCAAACTTCAGACGGGCCTGGGCATGTACTGGCTTAAGCAGGGGGACACGTCTGGCACTGCAGAATTTGAGTCCCTGGCGGCGTAGTGTGTTACTGATGTAGCCTTTGTTACTTTGGTTCCAGCTCTCTGCAGGTCATTCACTAGGTTCCCCCGTGTGGTTCTGGGATTTTTGCTCACCGTTCTCTTGATCATTTTGACCTCACGGGGTGAGATCTTGCGTGGAGCCCCAGATCGAGGGAGATTATCAGTGGTCTTGTATGTCTTCCATTTTCTAATAATTGCTCCCACAGTTGATTTCTTCACACCAAGCTGCTTACCTATTGCAAATTCAGTCTTCCCAGCCTGGTGCAGGTCTACAATTTTGTTTCTGGTGTCCTCTGACAGCTCTTTGGTCTTGGCCATAGTGGAGTTTGGAGTCTGACTGTTTGAGGTTGTGGACAGGTGTCTTTTATACTGAGTGGAGGACAGAGGAGCCTCTTAAAGAAGAAGTTACAGGTCTGTGAGAGCCAGAAATCTTGCTTGTTTGTAGGTGACCAAATACTTATTTTACCGAGGAATTTACCAATTAATTCATTAAAAATCCTTCAATGTGATTTTCTGGATTTTTTTTTTCTCATTTTGTCTCTCATAGTTGAGGTATACCTATGATGAAAATTGGAGACCTCTCTCATCTTTTAAGTGGGGGAACTTGCACAATTGGTGGCTGACTAAATACTTTTTTGCCCCACTATATGTGACTGCATATTTGCATATGCTGTGTTATTTCCTGACTGTGTCCTTACAATGTCTTATCTCTCTGTCTTTCAGTGGTGAGCAGGATTAAGAGCAGCAGTTAAATCAAGCTGTGCAGAGTGAAGTCCTTATGTACTTTGGAAAACATCAACTGTCCAAGGAGGAGAATCCGTTGTCATGTTGGGACTGGAATGCAGCACGGTATCATACACTGTCAAAACTGGCAAGGTCATTGCTGTGTATTCCACCAACATCTATGCCATGTCTGTTTCCTGCAGCAGGTAACATCGCTTCAAAGCGCAGGGCAAGCCTTAGTTCTGAGCATGTTTATATGCTGACTTTTCCTCATGGACACCGGCACATGCTCCTTTAAAGGATTTCCTCATAGAAAGTTAGCAAACACAAGTTGACATAAAGAAACTCTGGTTTTGGTCTGTGTGGATAAAGCTGGTTCAAGTGTGTTCAGATTAATAGCTTTGTTTTGATGCAGCTGACGCAGATCTACACATTACTATAAAACTGGGGCATTACCAAATCAGCTGTAATTTAGTATAACACTTTTATGTTGATTGGTATATTGTATATTTTTACAAAACAGATCAGGCTTGTGCCAGAAAACATTCTAAAATTGAACTTTTATTTATTTTTAATTTTATTTATTTATTTTTCTTGTTTTATTTATTTTGCTTAAGCAATTGTAATTTTTCTGTAAAAACTTTAAAGTCTGTTTTATCTGGCAATACTACTTTAATACTAAGCACGTAATGTATACATCAACAATTTTGTTGCCAGAGTTTAAAGGCAAAATATAATGCAACAACTGCAAATGGGGTTATTTGCAATAAACTTTGCAATAAGCATTGCAATTAATGTGTACTTGTGTTATTGAGTGTTTGGTACAATTACTGCTGCTCTTTAGAAAATAAAGTTCTGCACATGTTGGTGAATGCAAATTTCTTCAGTTAAAAAAGTATCCAATTACTTGATTAATTGATCGATTAGAGGGGCCGATTACTCCATTAGTAAAATAATCGATGGCTGCAGCCCTACTGTAGTCATAACTCCCTGATTGCATGAGTGCTAATGTATTTGATGTAACCCATTTGAACCCATGGTCCTATAATTTTCCTTGAAGGAGAAAGTGGTCTGGGTTCTTATGAATTAAGCTTACCAGGTGACTGCAGCACTGAGAGCACCAACAGTGGTAGATAAGCACCTCTGAGTGTGAGCAATACCTGTGGTTACAAGGACAATATTTCTTTCATCTGATTAATTTCTGGTTAAATTCCAACTTAAACACTGGAGTGGTGGCCTAGTTGATAGACCAGCCACCCCACAACCGGGAGGTTGGGGGTTCAAGTCCCAGCCGGGTCATACCAAAGACCATATAAAAATGGTACTTCCCACCTTCTAGCTTGGTGCTCAGCGTAATAGAATGGGGGAAGGAGAGGTTGTTTGTGGTGACACCTTGCATGGCAGTGACCCCTCTGACTCTACATGTGATTAACATTGTAGATAGGAGAAATGTAATTTCGTTCTACTGTACATGATTGACTGAATAACAATAGAGATGGCTTCTTCTTAATTGTTTACTAGATGGCTTACATAGACTTAGATCTGAACAGCTGTCTACATTGACAATTTATTCAAATTGGTACCTTTTTAGATTTAATTTGTTCCACAGTGTTTAGCACTTCCAAACATACAGTAGGTCTCTTTTGTAGGTATTGAAATCAATCACCTGTGTTATCTGTCTTAAATCCAATTTTTAAGGGCTCACAGTCATTTGTGTATGTTGTTGTGCACATCAAATGTGTCTGGGGTGTCTGGGGAGGGATAGTACCTCTGTAGGGGGTGCTTGCCATGTCCTTTTTAGGACAGCTCATTCTGCATTGGTTCCCACCTGGCACCCAACTCTCACCTGTGGCTCCTCGAAGCTGTAGCACGCGCAGCGGCCACACCCTGGTAAACCGCCTTGGCAGGCGGGCTGAACCAGGTGAGGGTAGCCGGTCAGGCCTCAAACCCTCCAGTGAGTTAAACAGGGTATGCCTACCCAAGTATGTGAAGACTGTAGTCGGCAGATTGAGCGGATGAGGTCTTCTTTTGTCCCAATGGTCATGAAGGTGGCGACAGCAGGGGTTGTGGAACACAACGGCATGGCAAGGCACTATAGACATCGTGGTCATCCACTGCAGCCGAGGAAGTCCCTGGTCATGATGGCTCTTTTCGTACCACCAGATCCTGGCTTTTGAGGCCGAGAGAGTGGGTTTGCCCCTGTGCATCGACTTTCCCACTTTTAAAAAAAAACTTTCCCACACAGGTTTTCCTCGTGTGTGTTAGTCCTCACAACCCTACAACAGTCCTGCGGCAATGGGGAACAAGTGAAGCAACAGGTGGAGGTGACCACTGGCAGTTGTAGCTTGAACCCTGCACGCAGGCGGCTTGGTGGCAATAGTCGCTCTCCTTCTGACCCTGGGACAACAGTGGAGTTTGGCGTTCCCCCAGGTGACTGAGCAGCCTCTTTTGGGCAGCACTGCTCACCATCACATGAGGGAGGGGACTAGAAAATGTGTCCCAAACAAATGCTTGTCCCTTCCAACTGGCCAGCATACTGCAGCTGGCAGTTCTACCCCCCAAGTGGTCGAAACCAAAGAAGAAAGAAACTAATTCTTGGTACGTGGAATGTACGCACGCTCATGGACAGAGATGCCTCCTCAAGGCCTGAGAGAAGAACAGCCCTCATTGCAAGGGAACTGGCCCGCTACCGCATTGACATTGCGGCCCTCAGCGAGATCAGACTAGCCGAAGAAGGATCTGTGGCCGAATGAATAGGTGGCTACATCTTCTTCTGGGAAGGCAAGGCCAAAGATGAAGAGAGGACCCATGGAGCAGGACTGGCCACCAAGACAGCGGTTCTCAAGCAACTTCCTGACCTACCAACGTCAGTTAATGAACGGCTGATGAAACTCCGTTTCCCCTTTAACCATAACTGGCACGTTACCGTCATCAGCGCGTATGCCCCAACTCTCACCAGCAGCGATGAAGTGAAGGAAGCCTTTTATGAGGAGCTCAGTACCCTCGTGAAGGACACTCCCCCCAATGACAAATTCATTCTGCTAGGTGATTTCAACGCCAGAGACGGAACAGACTGCTGTAACTGGAAAGGCGTGCTGGGGCCACACGGCACTGGAAAATTGAACTCCAACGGCTTGATGCTCTTGAGCCTTTGTGCTGAAAACCACCTTGCTATCACAAACACACTGTTCCGGCAAGCAGACAAATATAAGACAACATGGATGCACCCAAGGTCCAAGCAGTGGCATTTGATAGACTTCACCATTTGCCGTCAGGTTGACATCTGTGACGTCAGGATCACCAGGGCCATGCGCGGAGCAGAGTGTTGGATGGACCACTGTCTAGTCAGATCCATCCTATCCCTGCATATTGCCCCAACACATAGCAAGACGCCAAAAGTCATCAGGCCAGCGTTCAACGTTGCCAAACTTGAACAACCTCAGCAACGTAGTGAATTTGCAGAAGATCTGGACAGCCGACTGATTGCCCATGGACTCCTGACTGGCTGCCCAACACAAAGGTGGGAACAGTTTAGAGCACTGGTGACGAAGTCAGCAAAAATCACCATCGGCCCCAGGAAACGAGTGCACCAGGACTGGTTTGACGAGAACAACGAGAACATCAACACACTCCTGGATGACAAGCAGAAGGCCTTTGTTGAGTGGCAGAATGAACCCACTTCCATTTCCAAGCGTGATCGCTTCAAGCACCTCCAGAGACAGGCACAAGCAGCGCTGTGAAAGATGCAGAAGGAATGGTGGGAGAAGAAGGCAGATGAGGTGCAGAGATACGCCGACATGCAGAATTCCAAGATGTTCTTCAGCGTCATCAAGGAACTATATGGACCTGCCAAGCCATGTACTACCCCACTCCTGTCGGCAGATGATTAATAGCAGCTCATTATTTGTGCATTATCTTTGTGTTATTTTGCAAATAATTGGATTTCTTCTGAGAAGTATTTTACCGACTGGACCCTTTCTGCTTTTTGGGGAATTATTCTTTATTAATCCTCAGTTTGACAAACTAAAACAGACCAGGAATTATATTAATACAAAAGGACTTTTGTCAACTAATTTGTGTGTTTAAATGAGCATACAAGCACATTTACTGCATGTGAACCACCAGAATTTGTGGCCTTATTTAAAAAGTTCATAGGCTGAAAAGTTCAGTGGCCAGATTTGACCAAATGTGGTTTATTTTTCAACCACAGGGATCCAAGCGCTGCAACATCGATGCAAGAAGTGTGTGGATCAAAGGGGAGACTATGTTGAAAAATAAACCACATTTCGTCAAATTTGACCACTATGAACTTTTCAGCCTCCCGTAGCTGCAATTTTCAGCATGGTCAACAAATAGATATGTCCAGATTAATGTGAGAGAAGGCCCAAGCTGAAAACATTATTTTGGTGTTTAAACCCATTATTATGCAGGTATAAAGGTGAGGTTGCAGATTTTGTTGCAACAACGCAAAGTTTCCACAACTTACAGGAACTAGTTGAGTGACCCCAAATTTAAAGCCGAATAGTAAGATCCATGTCAAGATAGCTACTGTCCAGATGGGGCTCTGGAAGAAAAAAGTTTGTAAAGCAGCAAAGGAAAAACTCTCCATCTAGTGTTTTGCAATGTGTAGATTACATTACATTAAAACTGTGTATGACGTTACCTGTCAGCAACTGCCAAGGAGAACAGTTTATATTAAAAATGAACGAAGGACAAGGATGATGCAGAAATGCCTGAACTGTCACTCACTAGGTTTGAACCAGAAGTGCTTTGATCAGGTTTTGGACTTTGATCAGTGACTTTTTCCTCAAAGAAAGACAGAGAACAATCAGTAGTGTAGAGAAGACATGTACTATTTGTGTTTTATCTATGAGTAAGATACATGGTTTATTCTGTTTTTTATAGAAATTCTCTTTTTATATATGTATTTACAACATTCTGCACACACCGAAGACCTTCCTACAGCATTAAATCTATACAATAGCTATGCTTTTGTAGGAACAATTAGTTATAAGTGTGATAAGGTACAAGGATTATTTAATTTATACTTAGAGGTGTGTGTGTGTGTGTGTGTGTGGAAATGGAGGTTTACTTCATGACCACAAACACTCACAAACAAGAGAGAAACACTTGTAGGGGCACCAGTCCAAACCTTGGACATTTTTTTAATAACTAATCCTTGAACCTTTCATTAACCAGTCTCAATATTCGTGAATTCTTCTGCTGTGACCCAGAAAAGCATGCCCACAAAAGAAATCAAGCAGAAACTTCTATATACCGTTTACAGTTTTAATGATCAGACTCAGATTAAATGACATTACATTCAACGGACTTATTGGTAAAGTGAGATGATCAAGTATCAAGTATCATATTCAACTTGTAACTGATTATTGAGCAAAAGAGTGTAATCACATTTGTGAAACCAAGGAAACCGTAGTATGAATTTGTAACTGTGATGAAAATGGAGACTGAAATAACTGTATCCAAAATATGAAGGAAATTGGATGCAAATTTTATGAAGAAAATTATAAAAGTTGATTATATGGAAAAAGAAATTCTGGGTTACTCTAAAAAGTAAAAACGGAATTTAATGAAAAGAGGGATACTATTTCTTTTTAATTCTATAGCTCTGATCAGAGTTATGAACTAGTTTTATACCTGAGACAAATTATGACATACTTTAAGGCGATGGACATTGCATTACTCAGCAGATGAAACAAAGGAATCTTGCTCATGTGACTGCGTTGGCTTCTAGCTGGATCCTCCGCTGAAGCTTTATTTGAAGGTGATACTGGAGAATATCTGCCAGCAGATATTTCTTCCCAGGGGCAACAGTCAGGAGCTGAGATCCAATGACAATGATGAGGGGCTGCTGGCCACTGAGTATGCCGTGTGGACAACACAAGAATTTTTCAGTGGCTTTCTCGGGTCCAAATAAATTGGAGATAGTTCAAAGTCTGATCAAAGTCACAGAATCGAAGAAACAAACAAACAAAAAAAAAATTAAGCCACAAAATCCAAGTTCTTCCGATGTTGTGTGGATTGGCGAAAACAGCTTCCAGTGTGAGAAAAATGATCGTCGGCCTCCGTCGGTCTATGATGACCATGGAAGAGAATCCTGAACGTCTACTCTGCTGGAACAGCACCGCCTGTGGCTGAACAGGCCGATGCGCACCGGTGTTCTACCTTCCAGCGTTGGGCGTTGGTAGGATTCAAGCCTGGGCAGGAAGATATGGAGGACAAGATGTTACCCATGCAGCATGTCCCCCCTCTCCACGTCACTGATGAATCCAAAGGAACAGCAGGGCTGCTATAGTTTGGCACCAGCGCCGTCGCAGGAGCTGCCAGAACGATGTTGAGCACAACAGAGAACTGCCTTAGGGACTCCGACTCCGGATTTTTCCTCAGGGTTGACTCCCGAAGCCTTTCCCGTGACCGGGTGTGCCGCAAGGCAGCGGAGGTTTGAAATCAGGGTTTACCATCCCCTAGATGGGCTACCTTCCCAGGTTGACGAGCCACCATCTACCCGAAGCATCTGGTTTTAAGGCGCCAGAGATCCGCCCTCGCCCCTTCTCCTATTAGTAAAAGCAGTTCCGCCGGGCTTAGAGACTAAACCACACGGGCAGGCTAGGAGTTGGACTTAGTTGTCAGAGGCTTTTCGAGACGCACGCCATAAGGAGCATTTTATGAGCACTGGGAGCTTAACCCCAGTACCGCTCCTGGCTATGACAACCTTGGAACCGTCCACTTTAAAACACGGTGAGTTAAGAAAATCAATAGAAAAAGTTTAACAGAATAAAATAGAAAAATGTCTGTGAACACGGAGTTTCACTCCATATAAAAGAGAAGTTTGAGCTCAAAACAGAAGAAAAAGTATTTTTTCCCAGACATTTAAAGGAAAGAGAGAATTCAAGGCAGGACACACAGACAACTTAGACAAACCTTCAGAAAGAACAACCGCCTGAACTAGGGCGTTCCTCACTTAAACTAAGTAGTTTTTTCAGGGGGAAAACTTGACTGACATGAAAGGGAGTCAACTGTCTCCCATCGCGGGAGAATCGAATGAACTCTAGTCCAATAAGAAAACAGTCCTTTGTCTGTAACCAACCAATAGAATGAAAGGGGGCGTTGTCCAGCAGAGATGTCCTGGTGATTGGCTGGTACCAGTTAGATTACTGGCATACATTTTTAGAAGGTAAACAGATATTAACTGTGAAATTCATATTATATACACTACCGTTCAAAAGTTTGGGGTCACTTAGAAATTTCCTTATTTTTGAAAGAAAAGCACTTTTTTTCAATGAAGATAACTTTAAACTAATCAGAAATACACTCTATACATTGCTAATGTGGTAAATGACTATTCTAGCTGCAAATGTCTGGTTTTTGGTGCAATATCTACATAGGTGTATAGAGGCCCATTTCCAGCAACTATCACTCCAGTGTTCTAATGGTACAATGTGTTTGCTCATTGCATCAGAAGGCTAATGGATGATTAGAAAACCCTTGTGCAATCATGTTAGGTCTGCAATGCTGTAATTGCTGCAAATGGAGGATTCTTTGACGAAAGCAAAGTTTGAAGGAAAAAATTATTATTTCAAATACAAATCATTCTTTCTAACCTTGTCAATGTCTTGACTATATTTTCTATTCATTTTACAACTCATGGTGGTAAATAAGTGTGACTTTTCATGGAAAACACAAAATAATTGTCTGGGTGACCCCAAACTTTTGAACGGTAGTGTATTTATATATAAAATCTAAGCTAACTTAGTGATTCATGACTAACTTTCAGTGAACATGCAATTTCATAAACTTGTCCTATAATTAGCATGCTTTAGAGTAAGGTTCATTTAAGTATTTTCAAACATGCAATACATTTAAAATCAGTGATTAATGAAACATTTCAAACCAGAATGGTATGTCAGAGTCCCGCTTGATTTTCCAGGGTGTCCTAAAAAAAGAAAATAATCTGAGAATTGAGAGTTTTTGTTCAAAGAAAGTCATTTCATACATTAACCCCAGTTCAGCTTATAGAGGCAACAGCGAACATATTCCGGAGTTGTCCAAAAGGAGGTAATGTTGAGCTGTGGATAATTCCTAGAGACCTGTGGAATTTGGTCAAGGTATCTGGGATGCTTCAAACAGTACTTGAAGCATAAAACTGCCTGATTGGGGAGG
Organism: Pholidichthys leucotaenia; assembly: GCA_020510985.1. Lineage (NCBI taxonomy): Eukaryota > Metazoa > Chordata > Actinopteri > Cichliformes > Pholidichthyidae > Pholidichthys > Pholidichthys leucotaenia. Next base: position 95,352,610 of record CM035845.1, on the reverse strand, counting down.
AAGTTCCGGGATTTATGATTGCAGAATAATCCATTCCTGGCATGAAATGGGATCCTTATCATCCCTTTTACAATGAAATGTATTTTCAAACTGTGGTTCTAAGGTGATGGAAACAATTCTTGACCAGACTTTTGGGTGAAACAATTTCTTTAAGGTGAAGAGTGATTTTATAGATTGGAGCCAAAGGAATTGACGCTACACTTTTTATACAAGGAACACCATAATCATCAAAATATTCTCTTGCAATATTAAAATTTTAGTTCCTTTACAGTTAAATGTGCACAGCCTAAGTACAGGAAATGCACAAATGTGTGCACGTGCATGAATCTGATAAAAATTTTAGCTTTGAGTGCCACAAGAGACAGTAGGTTACACAAAGGTGTAGCTCGCTGTGACCACAATCTTGCAAAAGAGAGGCACAGTGGAGCCATCTGTGGAACGGGCACAAGGCACAGTGGTACCGTCTTTCCAGTTCTTCATTCAAGGGGGGTTAGCCTCACAGCTAGCAGACTTGGAAAGAGTTTTGAGTTAACAGCATTCTGGTGTAGCTTCAGGTTGTCAGTGTTGTTGGCACAGCTGTTCATTGGGATGTTGACCTGAAAAACCTCATTGTCAGAATGGGATGGAGCCAACTTCTCAGATGGACGAGATGGCTCTGAGTGGTTCTAACAAAAAAAAACAAAAAAAAAAAAAAAAAAAAACAGCCACCTCTCCTGGTTCAATTGATGTCGCTCACTGAACAGAGGCCATTCACCGGTCTTCATGGGCACCACATGAAGAAACCCAGGGAGAAGGGACAGTCCTTGGGGCGATCCAGTGGTTGGTGCTGTAGCTGCACCCCATGGGACATGGTTGAGTGGTGGACTTCCTCTGAATACTCATGCTACCAAGCTTGCAACATATCATAACTCAGCCAGCAGTCCAGGGCTAACACCCACCGATGAACCATTTACCCATCTTTTTGCAGGCAGACAGGTTGGTTTAACCGAAACCAGAATAACAGAGGTCTCGGTGAGTTGAACAGCATCAGAACTGAAGCAGGTGATGTGATAACTGGGTGGTGGTGGTGGTGGTTTTGGATGGAACTGTCCCCTACCTGTGTCACCCCACCAAAAGGCATGATTACATTTTGTCCACAGCGATGTGTATGTGCACATGCATTTTTTTATCCCCTCCTTGGAGGAACAGTTGTTGTGTTCATAGCCACATGGTTTCCCCAGCTGAGGCCTTCTGTGTGAAGTTTGTGAAGGCTTCTCTAGGTTTCTCCGGCTTCCTCCCACATTCAAAAGACATTTATGTTAGGTTAAATGGTGCCTGTTAACAGACATTAACTGGGGATTCTAGATGGCATGTAGGTCTGAGAATTGAATGGTTATCTGTCTTTCAGTGTTGGCAATGCAAGGGACTGCCAAACCGTCCAGGGTGTATCTGTAACTCACCCAAAGAAACTGGAGTATCCACCTTATTCCTAGGCCCCATGATGCCTTGCGTGAATTATGGTAGCAACTTCCAGTACTAGTTTAGAACATATGGTTGTCACTGAAACGGGACATTTTTCCTTGTTAAAAAACAATGACTTTGGCATCAGAAATGCGGGAACAAGGCCTCTTGCACCTCAAAACAGTAACATAATCATACCACTTCCCACGACTATCAAGGGATGGGAAGATGACCTTAAAAAGTGACCCCGTACAGAGTAACTCCGTTAGTTAGTGCCACCGCTAACATGCTAACAATGTAAACAAATGACACGTGCTGGCAAAATGAGTCACTTTGAGGACATTTTCTAAACTGGTGTAACGTTATTTCCATATTCTGTATTGAAAGACCTTCAAAATGATATTTAATTTGTAGGTAGTGTGCAAAAACTGACCCAGAAAAAGATGATTTGTTTATATTACAGCTAGGTTGAAAACTTGAGTTTGATCGGTCGGGAGTTATGTCTTCCGCAAAAACATAGATATTTTTAGAAAGTACAATTTCTAAGCTTTAAAATTATACCAAACACTCATGGGGGGTTTCCTGGGACTTTCCGCTAGCAAACAAAGAAAGAGTCATGATTTATGACTTCTCTGCCTGTAGCTCATAATGACGCAGTACACATTCTGACTCATTTTACCAGCACGGGTCACAATATCAATGTCTCCACTGCAATAAAGTTAGAGCATTTTGTTAAAATAAGTTGGACATAATCAGATTTACCTCAGAGCAGACGTAGAATCTAGTCAGAGCCACAAAGAAGCCTCCATTTATCCAGTCTATTGGCACAACCACGAACAAGACAAGTGCCAGAACAACTCCAAAACATTCAAAAAATACAAAAACTCGAAGAGCTGAAATTAGCTGCCACTTAAGTGCAAAACACATATGTGGACTATACATTAAAATGAATTTGAAAAACTTTTAAAAACGCTAATTTAAATGTGCCTGCACTCAAACTGACTGATTTAACACTTGGTCATCCGAAACCAGAAGTTCCATCCATAATTGTTCCTACAGCGGCACCCCCAGGAATAAGGTGGATAGGTTCTATCCCAGCTGGAACCCAAATGGGGTTAAGCAGTTAAGAAAAATAATATTGTTTAATCTATGTGCCATCTACATATTTGTATATGTGAGTAGGGGCCGTAACAGGTTTGCACCAAGGGCCTATGATCTTGATAATCCATCCATGACCCTGTGACACTAAAAGCAAGCTAAACATTTTGATAATATTTTCTATTTCCCAAAGGCTCGATATTAATGTGTCACTCATAAACAGAGTGATTAACAGAAAGCTTTAATGAATGAACGGATAAACCATTTTGACAGGTTTGCTAATTGTGGGTATTAAAAAAAAATCTCCTTTTACTTAATAATGTACTAATCGGATAAAGCCATTTGTGTACTAACATTAGCACGTGGGTAAGCAATTTGATTTAGGTTGCAAACAGGCCTACTCATTTGTGTTCAGCTACGCACACATGCATGTGTGTTAATCCACAACTGTGAGAGTGTATGGGTTCACATAACTGCCAGATGCAGACCATCTAGTCCTGTGTGGCCCATGCTTGCTGCCAACCTAATAAACTTAATGGACTCATAGCTAACCTGGGATGAGTTCATCAGGTGGGTTCATTTCACACTGCCATTTTAAATGCCTCATATTTATGCAAATTGAGAAAGCAGGCACGGGCCAAGGCCAAGTGGGAACAGCACAAAAGCATCAAAAAGAATGAGTGGCTCCTTACTGGTGATTTTTTTGGAGAAAGAGCATGTACAACTCACAATTTATATAATATTCATATTATTATTATTATTGTAGTCAATTTAATAAGAGCTGTACAAAGATTTGTAAGCTTTCGAAGAGCTCCTTTGTCATGGGATAGCCCATGATCTGTGTTATTTTTTTGGGGGGGGCATTTGTGTAACACCTGCTTCATGCAACGCTCAAGCCAAACAACTCGGCAATGTGTCAAACATTTGAAGTGTCGCAAAAAAGTGATACGATACTTGCTTCAGGGTGCCCAAAAATCATGTGACCACTCCAAATGAAGCTTCATTTCTTCATACAAGTGTCAAAACCTTTGCAGGAATTTTGCTTAATTTGTTATGGGTCTGTGATAAAATCAGGAACCTTTGGTTTGATACACCAAAGCAGCTATGATCAATATAAATAGAACTATCCCACTTACAACACAAACATGAATATTAAGAGATTTGCACAATTTCAGCAAAAGACAAAATTATTTTTTTTTCTCTGATGTCTTTGTATGGTCACCAAAATAGTTAAAATGAAGAACTTGATTTCCACAAGTGCTGCATCACAAAGAGACTGAATTGTTAATTGTTAAATTAGAAAAGGTAGTGTTTAGTTTGCAGAATTATACAGTATAATATGATAAAATACGGACACCAGTTGAGCAATATTTACTGTCAGATAAATTGTCAAATAACGTAAGATAAATTGCAGTGTTTACTTTTATTTACTGTCTTACTATATTTACTATATTATTTATTTGTGTGCGTAATTTAGAGATGATGTTTATAAGATCTGTGGAATATCTTGCTGTTATGATGATTGTGACCAATATGCTGTGGTTGATTTTTATATTGAAAAGTGATGGTTCTATGTTAAAATGGGGATCAGATTGTCAAAAGTATATTTGTTTCTCCTTTTCCATCTTTTCTCCCCTCTGTATGTTAGTTTATAATGTATTTTATTTGTGAAGTTCTTATAATAAAAAAAAGATTTCAGGTATCAAAGGAAAGTTAATAACTGACATTATATTCACAACACTGATATGTGGGGTGTGCTCTGCAGGATGAGCTGTAAAACAGCCAGCGTCATTGCATATTTTTCTAGACCCTCATCATTTTGCCTTAAAATGTTAAAATTTAAAAGGCTCTCCCTAGAACTCTGAATATAAACCCACTTCTTTGTAAAGTGAAACTCCACCTTGTGTTAAACTTTGTGGGTGCTATTTAGTAGCTGTTTCAAAACAAATACTCCACTTGGTGAAGAAGATTTTTTTTGTCTCCTGTGCACCTCCTCCACCACTCGGCCAGTTCTTACAACCTTGAAATAAGTTACTGGATTAAATAACCTTTGATATGACCTCAACAGAGCATGTGCCTAAGATTAATGATAGTTTTCTGTCATATTGTTTTTTCATTAAAAACTTGAGTCATTTTGGGTGTTACAAAATATAATGCAACGTGACCTTTTGTTAATCTTAGTTTTTGTATGTTTTGTACTCTTTGAAGTGTGTTTTCCTTTATATTAAGCTTTTTCTAGTGTGGGTCACGGTTGAAACAGATGTGATAGGATACTGTTATGTCTGGAAACCTGGAATGACCAACGGAGAGAAGAGCTGTGCTGGAACCCGAACTTTAATACACGATGCAGTGATAATACAATACAGGTTATCAGGTTCGCTGTATACTGTGCCCTAGGTGGCTATAAGTCCAGAGAGCTCTAAGATGGCCGACTTCTCTCTTAAATAGGCCGGCGTGATGACGGCACCACCCGGCCATGTCATCACGCCGCTACTTGTGATTAACCCTTTATCAGATTCAGCCCCCCCCCCCTTGGAAAAACACAGAACACTTTAATAATTATAACCCTCCCCAATTTAGCACAAACAACAATATTCGACAGCCCTAAGTAGGGTTAGCGGGTCGCCTGCCACTCAAGCCGATGCGGCTGAGTGGATTATTCTGCCACTCATCTTGGCAGCCCTCGCTCCTGACTAAACAGTCCCTTTTTCCTTTTTTTCACAGTCTCCATGGGGAAGGCAGTTCTGCTGGCGTAGCGGGCCCGCAGTGGAAGTGCCCCTGGAGATGCTGGATCCCCCAGACCGGGAACAATCTTCATAATGCTGCGGTCCAGGTCCTGTGCTGCACCAATTGACTCCTGCGAAGCCTCGTCGTCTGCAGCAGCTACTCGAACACACCGGAGATGGTTTGCGTGCCATACCGAACCATCCGTCAATCTGAAGCATGCTGGTCCCAGTTCCGTCACGATCCTCAAGGGTGTCTGCAGTCTCGTAGAATGTGACTTTGCTGGCTGCAGGCCCGGTCACTCACCCATGCGTACTTGCACCCAGTCCATCACTTGAAGAGGCCATTGAGATTGTGGTGATGTTACGTTTACCTCTGTCATTATTGTGTTGGTCACGGACTTTTCACCCGATGCCCCTGCAGCAGTCTCTGGAGGCCAAAGCTGGTCATGGGCCCTGAAGATGTCCAACGTCTCTCCTGTATCGCTTACTGTTACAGATTCTTCACCCGTTGGCTCAGCCATGGCTCCTGTAGACTGGTACTGAGTGAGGAAACTGAAGCAGTCCGGTTCCTCTTCTCCCTTGCCTGATGTATGTGGTTGTGCTGTGTCACCACCATTGCAGATAACAGCCGTACCAAGTCGTTGTGTTTCAGGGTTCTCTGTGTGTGTGGGCTCCCTCTCCTGCAACTCTGGAGTGGCTCCCATAGACTCCTGCTCGGCGAGGATCTGAGGTGAGTCCAGCTGCTTCCCCCCCTCTGGGCAGCTCTCCTCCTGTGCACACAGGACGATTGGTTTGTCGTCAGCATCGCCCTTTTCAATCTCGTCCCACACCACGTCACCGTCACTGAAGTGTGTTGCGTCCCAGCCACTGTGGTCAGTCAAGCTGAGTCCATTACTGTCGCAGATGGAGAAACCCAATTGGTGAAAAAGGTCACATCCTAATATGTTGTCTCCAAGCGTGGTCAGTTGAAAAACAAAGTCAGTAACTACTCTTGACACGTAGTGGACCGTTAGCATGATGGTCCCTACGTTGCCAACTCTGTAACCGTCATACCCATACAGCACCGCTGGGTTCTTGCCAATCTTGTGGCTGGGGAAAAATTTCCTCACTGTAGCCCAATTTAACATCGACCTCACTGCAGCAGTGTCAAACAGAAGCGGCAAAGTAACGTTGTCCATGCTGAATGCACACGTCGCATTCTCGGGCCTTACTGTGTGGATCGTTGTTGCAGGTGGGTGGTTTTGTTTGGCCAGTGGGCTCAGCGGTGTCTGTCCTGGCTGTCATTGCTGTTGGCACACACCTAGCTCCGATGCTAACTTATCCACTGGCTCAAGCTGGAACGCTAGCTCAATAGTGTTAGCTAGCGTCATGTCATTTGGCGCCATTGGCATCTTTGCCCGCAGCCGCGGGTTGCTAGTGTGCTTAGCCAACTGGGCCCGCACCATTTCATCTTCCAATAAACCAAACCTGCACATGATTTAGGTGGTGGTGAAGGTCTGCGAGGAATTGTTGTGTTGTTTCACCAATTAATTCCCTGTCACCATTGGCAGAATCTTATGCGCCGCGCCAACACGTTCTCAAGCTCAGCAAAGTAGCTAGCTAGCAGTTCTACAGCATCAGCGAACGAGTCTCTTGGTCGTAGCGTGCAGAAAATTTGTTGGCCTTCCATGCCCAGACAGTGAATTAACAGAACTCCCTTCCGTATCCTCTAGCTTGTCCAGGCCCAGCACCGATATGTAGGTGGCAAAAGCATAAAATTAATGCTGCCATGGAATGGGCGGCTCGCCGGGATTTTTCAGAAATTGCTGTGGTGGCCTCATGCATGCCTCCATGGTTTAACTCTCATTGCCAAATGTTATGTCTGGAAACCCGGAATGACCAGCGGAGAGGAGAGCTGTGCTGGAGCTCAAACTTTATTACATGATGCAGTGATAATACAATACAGGTTATCAGGTTTGCTGTATACTGAGCCCTAGGTGGCTATGAGTCTAGAGAGCCCTAAGATGGCCGACTCCTCTCTTATATAGGCCGGCGTGATGATGGCACCAGCCGGCTGCGTCATCACGCTTCTACTTGTGATTCTACAGATATCCTCTTGATGGGGCAACTTGTCAATAGAGACTTAGCTGTTTTTTGAACTTAAATGACCACAACAATATGTATAATTGACAATGTGCTGTACTAAACAGGATTTGAAGCTAGTAGCTCCATCCATCCATCCATCCATCCATCCATCCATCTTCTACCACTTATCCAAGGGTCCAGGTTGTTGGGGCAGCAGTCCAAGCAGAGTAGCCCAGATTATCACCCAATTCACATAACACCATGATCCTCATGATCCCTCCTGCAGGTAATGAGCACACTAGAGGGTGGACCCATTTGGGTCATTTGGGTACACTAGGTCCATGTTGTAATGTTTTTTCATAGGGATCTACTGGACCGCTCTTGGCCTGGCCCTTCACCCAGGATCAGTTTGCCTTGGGAGACCCTGCCAGGAGCTCCTTTGTTCACTAGGGCACACAAACCTTTCCACCACAATGAGGTGGCAATCCAGAGAGGGGGGAACTAGTGGTTGAGACCATAAAATCATTATAAATTCATCCTGATCACAGTAGCACTGGGATGATATTAGCCCCTTTTGCGCCATAAATAAATGAACATCTTTAGTAGAAGACTCAGCAGATGGATTCTTTCAGAAACTATATTCTTTGGGAGCCTTTTTTCTCATCTCTTTCTCATTGAGATGAGCAGATGTTTAATGATGTAATCATGTACAGCATGCCAAAATGACGCAAATGGCTACTGTTTCTAAAATGGAGGAAGATAATATCACAGCCGTGTGTTTAACTTGCAGTGGTTTACTGAAAACTAAGGAAGAGCAATGCCTGTTGTGCTCAAGAGGGTTGTGACCTGGATCCTCTCACAAAACCTTTAAGGGTAGTTTACAGTGTGTCTGGAAAGTATTCACAGCGCTTCACTTTTTCCACATTTTGTTTTGTTACAGCCTTATTCCAAAAGGGATTAAATTCATTTTTTTCCTCAAAATTCTACACACAATACCTCATAATGACAATGTGAAAAAAGTTTTTTTACAGTGTGAAAAAGTGTTTTTTGCAAATTTATTAAGAATAAAAACTAGGAAATCACATGTACATAAGTATTCAGAGCTTTTGCTCAATAATTTGTTGATGCACCTTTGGATGCAATTACAGCCTCAAGGTTTTTTTTTTTTTAATATGATGCCTCAAGCTTGGCACACCTATCTTTGGGCAGTTTTGCCCATTCCTCTTTGCAGCACCTCTCAAGCTCTATCAGGCTGGATGGGAAGTGTCAGTGCACAGCCATTTTCAGATCTCTCTAGAGATGTTCAATTGGATTCAAGTCTGGGCTCTGGCTGGGCCACTCAAGGACATTCACAGAGTTGTCCTGAAGCCACTCCTTCGATATCTTGGCTGTGTACTTAGGGTTGTTGTCCTGCTGAAAGATAAACCGTCGCCCCAGTCTGAGGTCAAGAGCACTCTGGAGCAGGTTTTCATCCAGGATGTCTCTGTACATTGCTGCATTCATCTTTCCCTCTATCCTGACTAGTCTCCCAGTTCCTGCCACTGAAAAACATCCCCACAGCATGATGCTGCCACCATCATTGGCATGGTTATGAACGGTGCCTGGTTTTCTCCAAACATGATGTCTGCATTCATGCCAAAGAGGTTAATCTTTGTCTCATCAGACCAGAGAATTTTGTTTCTCATGGTCTGAGAGTCTTTCAGGCGCCTTTTGACAAACTCCAGGTTGGCTGCCATGTGCCTTTTACTAAGGTGTGGCTTCCGTCTGGCCACTCTACCATACAGGCCTGATTGGTGGATTGCTGCAGAGATGGTTGTCCTTCTTGAAGGCTCTCCTCTCTCCACAGAGGAACACTGGAGCTCTGACAGAGTGACCATCGGGTTCTTGGTCACTTCCCTGACTAAAGCCCTTCTCCCCCGATTGCTCAGTTTAGACGGCCAGCCAGCTCTAGGAAGAGTCCTGGTGGTTCTGAACTTTTTACATTTACGGATGATGGAGGCCACTGTGCTTATTGGGACTTTCAAAGCAGCAGAAATTTTTCTGTAGCCTTCCCCATATTTGTGCCTTGAGACAATCCTGTCTCGGAGGTCAACAGACAATTCCTTTGACTTCATGCTTGGTTTGTGCTCTGACATGCACTGTCAACTGTGGGACCTTATATAGACAGATGTGTGCCTTTCCAAATCATGTCCAATCAACTGAATTTACCACATGTGGACTCCAATTAAGCTGTAGAAACATCTCAAGGATGATCAGTGGAAACAGGATGCACTTGAGCTCATTTTTGAGCTTCATGGCAAAGGCTGTGAATACTTATGTACATGTGATTTCTTAGTTTTTTTTATTTTTATAAATTTCTCCTCTTCTCTTCTTTCAGCATAACAGCATTTCCATCAGGAAGAGCAGGACTTAACAACACAGGAAGAATAGGCACAGTTGTACGAAGCCTCCTACCCATGAGCAGTTGAGCTGGACTATACCCATTTTGGAAAGGGATAGCCCTGTAAGCCAGTAAAACAAGATAGGGGTCATCTGACTTCTTCAAAAGCCCTTTCACTGTCTGCACTGCACATTCAGCTTCAGCATTGCCCTGGGGATATTTCAGGCTGCTGGTTACATGGTGGAACCTGTACAACTTTGCAAACGCTGCAAAGGCCGCTCCGGAGAATTGTGGCCCATTGTCTGTCACCATGGTCTCACAGATTCCATGACGTGCAAAGATTGAGTTAAGGTGGTGGATCACATCATTAGATCTTGTGGGAGTTAGCAGAGCAATCTCCACATATCTTGACATGTAGTCCACTACTAGCAGGTAGATCTTGCTCCCTAACATGAACAAGTCTGCTCCCAACTTCTGCCATGGCCTGTCTGGGTATGGTGTCGGCATCAGTGGCTTCCTGTGGTTCTGTTTCTCCTGACAGCATGCTCTGCAGTTGAGAACCAACTCATTCAGCAGCTGACTCAACCCCGGCCACCATACTGACTGTTGTGCCCGTTCTCTACACTTAACCACACCCTGGTGTCCTTCGTGCAGCTTAGCGAGAACATCATTTCTCATGGTTGAGGGTATGACAAGCCTATCTCCCTTTAGCAGTAGACCATCCTGGACAGTAAAGAAGGCCCTGTCAGTCCAGTATAGCTTGAGTACAGGTTCATTTATACCATGAGCTGGCCAGCCTTCTGCACACAGCTGCATCACTCGAGCACACACACTGCCCCTCTGCAGCTGCTCTCTCAGCTCCTCCAGATAGGCAGTGCTTGCAGGTAGGTTCTCCATCACCATATCCATGTAGATATTTGTGTCCTCAAACAGCTCTTTGTCAGCTGGTGTCCCTTTTCTTGTGACAGGCGCTCGTGACAATGTATCAGCTGTCCACAGGCACTTCCTTGGCACATGAGATATGGAGTAGGAATAGCGCATAAGACGCATTTGAAAGCGTTGGATCAGAGGAGTTAGAGCGTCCAGTGCTTGAGACCCCAGGAGACTCAGGAGAGGCTTGTTATCTATCTCCAGCTGGAAGTGTTTTCCAATGAGGAAGTTGCTGAGCCTCTCACAAGCCCAGGTCAGGCTCAAAGCCTCCTTTTCCACTTGTGCATATCTCTGCTTAGCGGGTGTGAGAGACCACAACACCAGTTTTGTAGCAGGACTCCTCCAAGTCCATAAGACGACGCGTCTGCCGTAACTTTGCATTTTCTGTTAGGATCATATACGGCTAGCACCGGCGGCGATGTCAGGGCATCCTTTAAGTCCTGGAAGGATTTAGCCTGCTCGGCGCCCCATACCCAGCAGTTCTTCTTCGAAAGGGGATCTCTGAGGGCTTTGTCCCTCTCAGCTAGCTGCGGGATAAACTTGCCTAGCTGGTTTACCATTCCAAGGAAAGACCTTAGTTCGCTCACTGTTTTAGGCTGAGGCATTTCCCTCACAGCCTCCGTCTTGCTCGGGTCTGAACTGATGCCGCTGGCGGAGATCACGTGGCCTAGGAAAGTCACCTCAGACTTTGACAGGTCACACTTGCCAATGTTAAGTGTGATACCTGCCTTCTGAATCTTTCTTAGCACGGTATGCAGGCGAGCATCATGCTCCTCTTGCGTACAACCCCACACCAGCCCGTCGTCAATGTGACAAACCACGTCTTCAAGCCCGTCTGTGACCTCCGTCACCATTCTGTTCTGAAAGTGTTCAGGGGCGGACATGTAGCACTTTAGGTGCAGTCTTGTACCCTTTTTGTAGTACTGAGCTATGGCAGTGTAGTTACCTTTAACTTTACTACCTGGACAGAAGGGACAATTGGGCCAGATCAGACAGATTCTAGATTTGTAGGAGCCTGGAGGGTGTGAAAACAGATGACACATACACAGCAAGTATGAAAAGCTTGCAAGTATGTGTATTTTTTAGTTGTGCACACTTAAAACAAAAAGAGAGCGCTTGTAAAACCAATAAAAAAATAAAAATAAAATACCCCCAAATACAGTTGTAGTTTGTTCAGTCCTTTAGTATTCGTTTCAGTCTTTGAATGTTCGTTTTGGTCTTTGAATGTTCGTTTCGGTCTTTCAGTGTTCGATCAGTGCGATAGTGACCAGTTGGATCACCTCTACCAGTTAGTTAGGTTCGGGCTTCGGCTCGCCATCCAGATCTGGAGATCCACGTTCTGCTCAATCCAGGCCAAAAAACCTGACCATGCCGAGCAACACGTGCTTCAAGGGGATTTCCGAGCTCACGTGAGTTCACAGTCTTTGGATTCAAAGTCAATCTCAAGAGTTTTAGCCAGAAAAAGGCTGCTACTAGCACATTAGCATCATCACCTCAGCAAGGGATCTCTCTCGGTCTGTGTCTCTGCCGTGTCTGAGCAGCACGCAGGTCACACCAAGGCCGAGAGAGAGGGCACTTGACCCCATTGGCTGATGCTGCCATCAAATGATGCAGCTATTGATTGCTCAATATACCAAATAAAAACATTGGGAACTTTATCAGAGCTTTTTAGAAAATGTTTTTAACTATTTATGAATATATTTTATGAACTTATATTTATTTATATATTTATCTTCAAGATGTTTATTCCCATTGTGAAATGAGTGTTGTTGTTTTTTTTTTTTTTTTTTTTTTTTAAAGCAGTATCAATATGTATGATTTTATTCACGTTTTTAACACTGGGTTACACTATCCCCCTTAGAATCATGCAAGTCCCTTTGCATGGGATCAGCTAGATAGTAATGACGGGAGAACCAGTGTTCATGGGAATAATCTTAGGATCTGGCTCTGTTAAGGCTCTGGTAAAAGCCAGGTTTAGTCCTCGAAACAGGGACTGGGCAACAGTAATGAGAGGATTTCCCAACTGACTATACTGTAGTCTTTCTGGTTGGGAGGTTGTCCTCTCGGAGCGGCTCACAGTCTTTGGGATTTCCTTTTCAGATTCTTTTTCTTCCACAGGTTCATCACAGGTACTTTTATCAGGTAAGCTGGTTTCACTTTCAGTTCCATTCTCATTGTTTGATTGTTCCACATTTGTTTCAGTTACCTCCAGGTTTCCATCATTCGGTAAGTTGTCACATCCAGATAAATCGTCATTTCCAGGTAAGTCGTCACATCCAGGTGAATTGTCATTTCCAGGTAAGTTGTCACATCCAGGTGAATTGTCATTTCCAGGTAAGTGAGTTTCAGCAGAAGTGTCTTCTTTAAAGAATGTCTTTGGATGGGGAATTTCATAAACTTGAGTGAGCTTTATGGGCGTTTGGATTGGTTCTTCTCTGTACCAATAGACATCCTCATTTTCCGGTTCTGAATTCTCACATTCCTCACTTTGTCCAGGTGATTGTCTTGTCTTAGGTTTGTGGACATGTTTTGGTTGGACGGGTTCTTCTTCAACAGGGGTAAGAAAACCACAGGGAAGCAAGACGTCGCGGTGAACGGTGCGAACAGGACCATCTTTTGTCTCAGGTTTTATAGTGTAAACTGGCAAGTCACCTGCTTGGTTCACCACAATGTGAATTTCAGTTTGCCACCTGTCTGCTAATTTGTGCTTGCCTCTGAGGCGGACTGCACATACCAAAACTCTGTCACCTGGTTCTAGTTTTGAGGGTTTCACTCACATATCAAACCTTGTTTTGTTTCTTTCAGCCATCTTGTTAGCATTTTCTGTTGCTAGTTTGTAGCTTTCTTGTAGAGTTGTCTTCAGTTTTTCAATGTACTGGGAATGTGACTTGAAACTTTTGTTGTGAAATGGGAGCCCAAATGCAAGATCAATTGGCAATCTCGGCTGACGACTGAACATTAACTCATACGGGACAAAACCAGTAGTGTCATTTTTTGTACAATTGTACGCATGTACAAGTGGTTTTACATAGTTGTGCCAATGAGATTTGTTCTTTTCCTCCAGAGTACCCAGCATGCTCAATAACGTTCTATTGAAATGTTCTACTGGGTTACCCCTGGGGTGATAGGGTGTCGTCCGGATTTTGCGAATGCCCATGATTTTGCAAAGTTCTTTTATAATATGGGACTCAAAATCGGGACCCTGATCACTATGTAACCTTTCGGGTATCCCGTAGTGGACTATAAAGTTGTCCCCAAGTGCCTTTGCAACAGTCTGAGCTTTCTGATTGCTGGTAGGGATGGCTATAGCGTATTTCATGAAATGATCAGTTAACATGAGCACATCCTTTGTGTTACTTTGATCGGGCTCAATGGACAAGAAGTCCATACAGACAAGTTTGAGCGGTCGGGTGGACTTGATATTGACAAGCGGAGCAGCTCGTTCTGGAGCGGTTTTACGTTTTACGCAGCGATTACATGTCTTGATCTTATTTTCAATATCTGCCACCATGCGAGGCCAATAGAACCTTGTTCTGGCGAGATCTAAAGTACGCTCTGTGCCTAAATGGCCCATGTCACAGTGGAGGCTTTGAAAGACTGAATCGCGGAGCTGTTCAGGTAAGACGAGCTGGTAGGTAACATTTCCTCTGTCTTGGCGAGTGCGGTAGAGGATGTTATTGCACATTTCAAGTTGACTGAGCTCTCGGAGTAACAAGTTGATGTCAGGAAGTTCAGTTCGTACAGTTGGTGGAACTTTTTGCCCAGTTTCAATTTGTGCAATCACTTCTCTTAAACAGGGGTCAGTTCTTTGTTCGGTTTTGATCTGATCAGAAGTCATGTGGGGAACAATTGGAAGACCACCACTGTCATCTTCATCAGCATAGCCATCTGGAATGGCGGCTACAGAGATGGCTAACGAGTGAACCAAAGGGAAGGTGTTATCTGGAGAGCTACAGACAAGGTGTTTTTCACATATAGCAGACACTACCTCGGAACTTAAACTGCTTTCAAGCAGAGACAACTGAGTTTGAGTGAACTGCTGTATGCGGTCGAGCTCCTTTTGGGACACTGCGTCATTAAGTAACTCGCCATGTGGCCATCTAGAGAGGCTGTCTGCATCTGAGTTAAACTTGCCTGCTCTGTAATGGAGCTTAAAGCTAAACGTCGACAGAGCAGCTAGCCACCTATAACTCATGGCATCCGTCTTAGCAGCAGTTAAAATATACGTCAGGGGGTTACTATCTGTCACGACAGTAAAGTGGTTGCCATATAAATAGTCTGCAAACTTTTCCGTTACTGCCCACTTTAGAGCCAAAAATTCTAATTTATGGGCGGGGTAACAGGACTCACTTCTAGACAACCCCCGGCTTGCATAAGCTATGACCTTAGTCTGGCCCTCCTGCTCTTGATAGAGGGCGGCGCCAAGCCCTCTAGTGCTGGTGTCAGCATGGAGTGTATATGGCAACTGAGGGTCAGCGAAACCCAGAACAGGCGCAGTACTGAGCTTTTCAATGATGGTTTTGAATGCAAGATCACAGGAAGAAGTCCATCGCTTGCCAAACGGTGTCTTTGGGTCGTGGTACTGGGCAGGCTTAGCTTTGGGCTTTGTGCTTTTGCGCAAAGGAGGGTAGCCTGATGTTAAGTCAGTAAGGGGCTTAACGATGCTGGAATAGTTCTTAATGAGCCACCTATAGTACCCTGAAAAGCCTAAGAACGAGCGGAGCTGTTTGAGATCACGGGGCACAGGCCAGGTACTTAGGGCTTTCACTTTTTTGGGGTCAGTCTCAACTCCCTTACTGGACACAATGTGACCGAGGTATCTGACAGAATTTTGAAAAAATCTGCATTTCTCAAGGGAGAGTTTAAGCCCGTACTCTTTTAGGCGATTAAGAACTTTCATTAAGCGAGCCTCATGTTCTTCGGGCGTCTTGGAGAATACAATGATATCATCGAGGAACACAATCACCTCGTGCAGATTCATGTCGCCCATACATTTCTCCATGAGGCGCTGGAACGTTCTGGGGGCATTTGATGCCTTGGGGCATTCTATTGAATTTCCAAAAGCCCATGGGACATACGAACGACGTCTTTGGTTTGTCCAGCTACTCTACCTCAATTTGGTAGTACCCCGACTTTAAATCGAGGACGGAGAACCACTGCAAACCGGTCAAGGTGGAAAACGTTTCCTCCAAGTTGGGGAGGGCGTAAGCATCTTTTACAGTCTGTATGTTAAGCTTCCTGTAATCAGTACAAAGGTGGACATCGCCCTTTTTTCTTTCGCACCACTACAATAGGCGAAGAAAATGGGGAAGTGGACTCTCTTATCACGCCTGCTTGTTGGAGTTCTTTGAGATGCTTACGGACCACTTCCAGGTCATTTGGATGTATTGGATGTGCTCTGTGTTTGAATGGTGTTTCATCTGATAATTTGATTGTGTGTTTCACTTGATCTGTTTTGCCAAAATCAAGATCGTTTTGTGTAAATACTTCGGGCATTTGACTGAGTTTTTCTGTTAGGCGCTCTTTCCATTCAGCGCTAATGGGGGAAGAGTCAAAGTTGAACTTCAGAGTGGACTTTTGTTCAGTTTTGGACTTTGTAACTTTCACGGAGTGTTCTTGCGATAGGACTCGTTGATATGCACAGATTTCTCCAAT
The DNA here is from genome assembly GCA_020510985.1 of Pholidichthys leucotaenia. Classification (NCBI taxonomy): domain Eukaryota; kingdom Metazoa; phylum Chordata; class Actinopteri; order Cichliformes; family Pholidichthyidae; genus Pholidichthys; species Pholidichthys leucotaenia. The sequence continues at coordinate 95,336,317 of CM035845.1, read as the reverse complement.
GACACATTTCTGAGGAATTGTCACGTCATGTTCTGATTCATTGGTAAGTATAACTGGAACAAGGTAAGGTGCTCTTTCAGGTAAGCCTATGAGACATGGTTTTACTAGGATACCACCAGGTAAGGCTGACATTAACGGGTGTTCTAACAAGACAGATTTTTCACTGTTGCCAGCTGACACAGCTACAGCGCCATCTAGAACAACTGTTTGGCCTGCAGGAACTAACTGCGGCTCTTTGTTGTGCATGGTCACTAAACCAAGGCTAGTGTCTTTGGACTGTCTGTGCCGTAGCTCAAGGACTTTTAACACTGCCTTATAACCAAGTGACATAGTTGGCTGCAGTTCAGAACATGCATCAGAGTACAGCTCGTAAAGCACATCTAATGTGTTTGTCCCTATTAACACTAAGGACTGATCAGCTGCACGTACATCGGGAACCACTAAGGCAAGTGTTAGCACTTCGGCTTCAATACCGAGAAAGTCTTTTGGGAAAGTGACATGCATTTCAATGTAGCCTAAGCAAGGTACACGCTGACCGTTAGCTTCCTCCACTTCTAACAGCTCAAAAAGTGGCTTAATCTCATGGTTGGATAAGTACTGTCTGTAATAGGACTCAGGGACAGTAGTCACCTGGGAGCCTGTATCTAACAAACAGCTCACAGTACAGCCATTCACTTTCACTTGTGCTGTACTTTTGGTACCAATTAGACCATTAGGAAAGTTAAAGGGGTCTGTTTTGGAGTGTGACTTCAGTTTAGCGCGTGTCTTGGATGGAGCTTTTGGTTTGGGACAGGTTATCTCTGAACTAGCCTCTGTTTGTCCCACAACAGGGGCAGACTTCAGTTTAAAGAGGATTGGGGGTTCTGACTGTCCCAAATCTGTCTTTTTACTCTTAATTCTTTGCGTATTTTGCAGCTACAAGTGCAGGGTTTGGCTCTGACTCACAAGTGGCTACAATATGCCCATCTTCGCCATAGCGGAAGCAATACCATGGTTTGGGCCTAGTACTGGGACGGATGGATGAAGGTAAGTTTTCAGGTTTGTCATGGTCAGGTTTTTTATTTTCAGATTTCTTAGTTGGGTCTTTCTTTGGTGGTGCTTGTTTCTTTTGTTTCACGACAGCAGCTAATTGGCTTTTTAGATCAGCGACTTGCTTTTTCAGTTCTTTCAGACTGTCAGACTCTACTTCACTATTTATATTTGTTTCGGTGACTGTTTGTTCATAGGAGGCTGCTTTTGGTTTTGTGGCGCCCAAGTGTTTTTTCATGCGTGTGTTTTTAACTTCTTGTCTGTTTTCAGCAGTGCAAAGGTGAAGCAATAACTCTGCATACGCAGGTGGATGTTTATCTTTTAGTTCCAGCTGTAGCTCTTTTAGCAGATTATCATCCCAACAGCCTCTGTTAAACTGCTTGAGAAGCTGTTTGTTCACTTCCTGTGGCTCTAGACCGCCTCTACGCACTGTGAGATTGAGTGCCACCTGCAAACGATGCAGATATGCAGAGGGTTTTTCTCCATAATCTTGGAGAGTGTTCATGAATCGCACAAGCAGTTCCTCACCGTCTTCAACAGTCCCAAAAGCTGAGTCCAAAAGCTTAAGATAGTCGGCAGAGGTGGCTTCAGGCCCAAGAGGGCGAATAACATCAGACGCAGGAGCAAGAAGACTTTCAAGGATCTTGCGAGATTTTTCCAAGTCAGTCAAAGAAGTATCTTCCATCATCAAGTCAACATGTGAACGCCACATTTCATAATCAGCTTCAGTATACGGTCTTGGCGTTTTGCCAGAGAAGGCTCTGATTCTCAAAGAGGAATGGGCGTTTGACGGCTTCTCTGCATTTTTAACGACATGCTCGACTACGATTTTCTGAACCTCGGGTGGGTTAAAATCATTTGGACTCAACATTTGAGGTGTCAAGTTTGGTCCAAGAGGGCTTTGGAAGAGTGCTTGAGTGGTTTTAGGGGTGTGAGGCACTTCAACTTGGAGTGGAGGAGAGACTCCACTTTGAGTGGGTTCTACAGTAGGGGAAGCAGGATCAACATCGGCAGAGACCGTTTCAGCTGTCTCAGCAGCTTCAATAGACTTCCCTATTGTGGACATAACCTCCCGCAACACCTCTTCAAAACCTTTTCCACTTAACTTAGCTAAACCCTTCAGGTTGCTAAGATAAGCCTCAGTAACACTGCCCCCTACAGTTTTAGTGTACACATCAGTTAAGGCTTGAATGCAGTACTTAACATCAGGATTGTCAGTGGATGGAAAGAAGTACGGCAACGCAGGTGCTAATGTTTCAACAGCTAATCCAGACTCGAATTTTACAATGTGACTTTTGTCAAATTCAGACGAGTTATCATCAATGCTAAGTACCCTACGAATAGTGCCATGTTGCTCTAGGAACTCAAAAACGTCTTTGTCTTTTTCTTTGTCAACAACACCACTGACAATGACTGCAATTGGAATTTTGACGCCATATTTTTCAACAAAATCCATTCTGACAGTATATGAACTGTTTGGTCAGGAGTCAAAACAGAGTCCACTACTGTTGCGCAATGCTCTAGGCTCCTGGCTGGTCGCCAAGAGTTTTCTTTTGTAGCACTTTAGGTGCAGTCTTGTACCCTTTTTGTAGTACTGAGTTATGGCAGTGTAGTTACCTTTAACTTTACTACCTGGACAGAAGGGACAATTGGGCCAGATCAGACAGACTCTAGATTCGTAGGAGCCTGGAGGGTGCGACAACAGATGACACATACACAGGAAGTATGAAAAGCTTGCAAGTATGTGTATTTTTTAGTTGTGCACACTTAAAACAAAAAAGAGAGCGCTTGTAAAACCAATAAAAAAATAAAAATAAAATACCCCCAAATACAGTTGTAGTTTGTTCAGTCCTTTAGTATTCGTTTCAGTCTTTGAATGTTCGTTTCGGTCTTTCAGTGTTCGATCAGTGCGATAGTGACCAGTTGGATCACCTCTACCAGTTAGTTAGGTTCGGGCTTCGGCTCGCCATCCAGATCTGGAGATCCATGTTCTTCTCAATCCAGGCCAAAAAACCTGACCATGCCGAGCAACACGTGCTTCAAGGGGATTTTTGAGCTCACGTGAGTTCACAGTCTTTGGATTCAAAGTCAATCTCAAGAGTTTTAGCCAGAAAAAGGCTGCTTCTAGCACGTTAGCATCACCACCTCAGCGAGGGATCTCTCTCGGTCTGTGTCTCTGCTGTGTCTGAGCAGCACACAGGTCACACCAAGGCCGAGAGAGAGGGCACTTGACCCCATTGGCTGATGCTGCCATCAAACGATGCAGCTATTGGTTGCTCAATATAACAAATAAAAACATTGGGAACTTTATCAGACCTTTTTAGAAAATGTTTTTAACTATTTATGAATATATTTTATGAACTTATATGTATTTATATATTTATCTTCAAAATATTTATTCCCATTGTGAAATGAGTGTTTTTTTTGGTTTGTTTTTTTTTAAAGCGATATCAATATGTATGATTTTATTCATGTTTTTAACACTGGGTTACAGACGCAATGCCGAAAGGCAGCCCTTTGAAATAATAGTGTCCAAAGGGCATGATGAACGTTGTCAGTTTCGCTGAATCTTCTGTCAATGGGATTTGCCAAAACCCCGTATTTGCATCCAGCTTACTAAATATTTTGGCTCCAGCCAGCCTCCCAATTGTTTCCTCTACTGATGGCAGAACGAACTTCTCTCTACACATGGACTCATTGAGGTTTGTGAGGTCGACACATATTCGCACAGGATCCATCTTGTTCTTTCTGGGCACTACCACGATGCCAGCACACCAGTCTGTAGGCTCCTCAATTCTGCATATCACCCCGAGGCTTTCCATGCAGGACAGCTCTTGCTTGACTTTGTCCATTAGTGGCAATGGGATCCTCCTTGGTGTCTTGAGTGAAAATGGTTTGGCACCTGGTTTGAGCTTGATGGCATATGCCTGGCGCATCTCACCGAGTCCGCTGAATAATTTTGGATAGCTCTCCTTTAATATCTCTATAGTGACACTGTCAAGGCGTGCAACAAGCCCTCGTCTGCAGCTCACAGATCTCCCCAGCAGGGCAGTGTGCACATAACGGACAACATACACCTCCTCCTCCGCGTCACTGAAAATGTCACCTATGTCGTTCTCAGTGTCAAGTCAAATCCCTCGTATATTTACCAGTTATTTACTTGTGAATGTACTTGGCAATAAATCTTTTTCTGATTCTGATTCTGATTCTGATTCCATCTCCTCTGTCCCACCAATTCTCAGCAACAGCTTGGCAACGCCCACAACATCAAGTGGCCTCCTCCCCGGTCCCAGGAGCGGCTTAGGTGCTTTGTGGACCGCAGGTGGGTTTTCTCTGAATATTTTCGGGAACACAGCATGTGGCAAAACTGTGACATCGGCACCCGTGTCAATTTTGAACGTGACGCTGCTGTCATGAATGTCAATGTTGACCATCCAAGGATCACCGTCTGTTGTAACACTGCCGAGGAAGATGGCATCCTCATCCTCTTCCACCTCAAGTACAGATTTTGAGGCCTTGCACACACGTTTATAGTGACCCTTTCTCCCACAAGCATGACAGTTCACTTCATTTGCAGGACACTCACGTTTTGAATGTGATGGAGAGCTGCCACATTTATGACATTTTGACTGTGTCCCCTTTTCCTTGCTATTCTGAGTACTGTGCGGTTTGTGAGCACGCTGAGGTTTGTTTTTAGCAGGCTTGCTATTTCCCTTGAACACTCTATCAACAGACATTGCCTCACTTGCCTGAGTTCTGGTGTCTCCTCTCAGAGAAGCTTGCTGCTTTTTCACCTCCTCACTCTGCTGTTCCATCCTGATTGCTTTCTTCAAAGTCAGCTCTGCATCTAGCTGCATGCGTTCAGACAGCCTCTTGTCTAACAGACCGACGACAGGTCTGTCCCGAAGTAGCTCATCATGTAGCACACCGTAATTGCAATGTTCAGCCAGCGCATATAGTGCAGTAACAAAAGAATCTACTGTCTCACTTTCCCGCTGTTTTCGCAGGTTGAATTTGGCACGCTCATAAACTACATTCTTTTTAACCACAAAGAAGCCTTGAAAGCCATCACGCACTGCTTCATACGAGCTGCGTTGAGCATCCGCCAGAGCCAGCCCATGTAAAACATCATCCGCCTCGTCTCCCATGCAATATATCAAAGTATTAACTTGATTCTCTTCAGAGCTTGCATTCAGATTACTTGCCAGACGAAAACTGTCGAATCTCCAGATCCATTGTGGCTTAGAAAAGTCGAAGGGCTCTGGTGGCTGGATGTTAAACGTAACGCATGGACCCGCTGCCACAGCAGCTCCCGGAGTGGTTGCTATCCCTCCATTAGCGTCTCCATCTTCACTCATCTTGTCCGCAAGCTCCCCTCTCTTCTTCCGCGGTGTACAAATGATCCTTTCTGCTTTTGGGCTTACCTCTCTACGTTAACTACAGGACTTCTGACACCATGTTGTGTTATTAAAACACTGTGTGAGTCCAAATGCAGCTTTTAACGTCACTTTTATTGAACCATGTCAACCTCGCTGCTAGTCTGTGTCTCTCCCGCCAGTCGCCTACCTGACGTCATCACTGCGCGACTGTGTAGTTCTTTTCCAAGTAACTCAATTACACCACAGTAATGTGAAATAATCCCTGGTACTCTGAATGTTTCTGCAGTAGAGAAATGGCTTCACCTATAGACTATCTGACTTTATGACTCCTTTTGAAAATTGGAGATTTCTACATAATCCTCGTTTTACATCATTGTTAACCTGTGCAAGTCATCTATTTATTGTTTGACAAGACTCCTTTATCTTTAGGTCTCTTTCTTTCTTTTTTTTTGAACAAATCATTTCTGTGAATAATGGTTGGTGATTAAAAGTGGCAGTGCACCCTAATCCCTAAACCATAATTGAGGCAGCTCGGTGGAGCAGTGGTTAGCACAGTGGCAGCACAGTAACAAGGTCACGGGATTGATTCCACCCCTGACCATCAGTGACTTTTCTGTGTGGAGTCTGCATGCTCTCTTCGTGTCTGCGTGGGTTTACACTGAGTACTCCACTTTCCTCCCACAGGCCAAAAACATGCAAGTTAGGTTAATTGGAGACTCTAAAGTGGCCCTAGGTGTGAATGTGTGTGTGAATGGTAAAGGGATGTTGCCGTATCATGGCTGCTTCATCCATCTAGGTGGATGCCCTGAATAAGCAACTTTCACATTATGAGTGCGCATGTGCGGACTATGTGAGTTCAAAGTTAACGACTACCAAACATTCCGGTAGCCGCCTTGCTTTTGTATAGAGACAGTACTGTCACACCTGAACAATTGCCATTTAAAGTCTGCTTCAAGCTTTAAATCGCCGTTATGCCAGGTGCACATTGTGCCGCAGTGACGTGTGGAACGGCATGTATCATCTAGAGCGGTGGAAAAAGCAAACTTGCAGCATACATGGGTGTAACTTCGGGACCAGCGTGTGCACGTGTCCACCGCCATTCATGTTATATACATTCCCCACAGAGCTGAAGGATCCGGACAGACGTAATTGTTGGATTAAAGCAGTAAGTCTATATATTACAACATAATTAAATAGTGTTGTGTATTGTTCAAGTTCTAGCCTAATTGACACGAGTCTAAACCCTGAAGTAGTAGGTACGGACAGGCAGGCCTGGATCTAGGATATAGTTCTTTGTATATTGGTAATGAAGCTTGATCTACACACACATGTAATTAAGGCCATTGATAAGTAGGCTGGTATAAAATAAAATTGCAAATCATTGAAAATGTGTGGTACTTAAACTATAGTAGTATCGACCTATAGATCTAAGTAAGCAGGCTATGCCTTGTGGTGAAATTTACTCAAAATGACAAAACCAAAGTTGAGCTGTCAAACCACTCACTTACCTACTTTGTTGTCGTTTTGGAGTCTCTCAAGTAAGGGTGCTTGGTCCTTTGACAACAAAAAATCTGCTATGTCAGCGTACACACAGGGGGGCCATTTTGGCCAATCTCTGCAACGTGGCCGCAAATGCAAGCGCAACTAGTTTATCCTTGCATTTGCGGGTACAACTAGGAAGACCCCATGTATACAATATGCTCGTAGATCAGAAACTTTCCATAAATTAAATGTATCGATAGAGCATGTTTGGTAGCCACGTTCCCATGATGCTTTGCGAGAGCCGAGATGCGAAAGTCGCTTATTTCCCCTCTGGGGATCAATAAAGTATACAAAATAAAATAAAATAAATAATCCCGTAAAGAGCACCGGCCAGCAGCACTGCCAGGATGACGGAGCCTGTTGGGTCTGTGATGGAAAACCCCAACTCGCTTAACAGGTCAATTCCCAGCAGGTTGGCCCCTTGTCGTGTCACCTAAAAGGTGAACGACGGGATTTTTTTGGGCCGCAGGTCACTGAAAAGCCAATTGTTCCTTCCATGCCGATCTTGACGTGCCCATATCCAAACAGATGGTCCGCTTTCGCTGTAATGGTCTTTTTGGGAAGAGCTTTCTGACTGTGGCTACGTTTATTAGGGACTGTGAAGCACCTGAGTCCAATAAAAGTGGGACGTTGACACCGACCAGCTGGATGGTGTGCCATTTGAGCAGCCAATTCCTAGTGCCCACAGTGCAGACGATGGCTGGGTACGGTGAGCGGACTTTGTTTTTCACAGGGCTCGAGTGGCAGACCTTGGCAAAGTGATTAGCTTGTTTATAGCAGTAACATCTCCTCCCACTAACAGGGCAAGTGAGTGAGTGGGCTCGGTGTTTAGATAAACCGTAGGCAGCACACGATGGCCACTCACCCGCCTTGGTCCGTGTTCTGTTCAGCCTCTTTGTGTCACCCCGTGGTTGTGTGTGTTTGGGGCGGCTAATGGTGTTGCCAACAGCCTGCTCCCGCGGGGTCAGTTGAGGGGCCTGTTGGCTAAATGTCGTTAGCTGTTCCGCTAGCTGAGTGTCTGCCTCCATCTGTCTCGCCATTGTCACTACTTGGCTTAGCTTGAGATTGTTCATTGTTAGCAATAGCTCTTCTCTTAGCCACTCGTTGTTCATGCCATCTGCTAGCTTGTCACGGATTAGCTTGTCTTCTAAAGGCCAGAAGGTGCATGTGCTCGCTAAGACTTGGAGCTCGGTAGCATAACGTTGACTCACCCACATGTTGTTTGCAGCAGAAGAGGCAATTCTTTGGGCTGTAACACTACTCACGTCATTGTAATATTTCTCCATCAGAGCTATGCACTCACCAAATAAGTCCGCTTGGCTCAGAGTGCAGAGCACGCGCCGCCCTTCCTCACCTAGACTGAGAGCCAGCACCTTCTTTAGCTTCTCATCGTCAGCGCCATCCAGGCTGTCCACAATGACATAATTTACAAATGTGCTGAACCAGCAGTGCCATGGAATCAGCGGTTCTCCCGGTGAGGCGAGGAAACGTTTCACTGGATTGATGAGTGAGGGTTTTACCCTCGTCGCCATTTGTTATGTTTGGAATAAGCAAGCCGTGAGCCGTCTTACACTGAACAGCGAACACTTTATTATTTACACACTCAACTACATATATACAAAATGGTGGCGCCGCCCACCGTCATCCGTCCCTTACATCTGACACCCTCCTTTCAAAATAACCTTAATATTAAAAAAAAAAAATCACTTGACAATTTATGATGCAGACATAAGGCATGGTACACATTACTCTTGCTTAAACTGCTCAGACTCGGGCTTATCAGGCGGCCGCTCATGGTGCACTGTTTGCAAATCATCGGCTCACTAAAGGGCACAGCAGCAGAGACAGATGTTGTGGCCGCTGATGCTGCCGCTTCTGCTCCCAGACACTACAGCTGTCGAGGCAGCACTGCCAAGACAATGAGACTACCCCTCACCTCTTATATCCCCTCCACCCACACGGCTCCCCGCTGCCCCCATTCATCACAAGCATGCACATGCACGTGCACACACGCACGCGTTTGCGCGCGCGCGCACACACACACACACACACACACACACACACAGTCTTGCGTCTGCTCTGCTGATCTCTTGCACCATCCACCATTCTCCTCAGCTTGTTATTCCACTGTTTTTTTTCTCACCCTTCGGCTTCACACTGTTTTTATTCTCTCATGAGTTCTTGCTACTCAGTGCTCCCGTTTCCCGCTGTGTGTTTTTAACCCTTCACCAAGATGTCAGTCTATTTTAGAGTTAATTTTCCCGCCTCTATAAAGTTTAATCAATTACAATGGGGTAAGAAAACCTATCCAGACTGTACTTGTCTGTCTCTCTAACATCCTCCTCCTCCGCCCATTTCTATTGGTTCTCTGTCTTATCTTAAATTTCTCAATCCAGCACCTTAATTTCTCTGCTGGATGGGCCCTTTCTGCCTGCTGCCTTCTGGAAAATAAATTGCTCCACGAAAGCCCAAGAAGCTCATGAAAAACCCACCTCTGCCCAGCTTAATCAATAGCAAAGCCTCTAATTAAACGCTCCTTCAGTTTCATATGCTCATACTCTTCAACCTGTAATTTTCTGTACATTTCATGCACTCGAGCTAATCTTTCCCCGCTTTTCTAAGCCAGTCAGAATTAGGTTTCTATTTTTTGCCTCTTAGCCACACTCCTGTTCCATACCAGAGGACATGAACCTCCACAAATGTCAAGCACCACCGAGGGCTTTGCGCTTGCTTGAGCCGATCACAGTTTTCAAGTCACCAATTCTGTCAAAGAGCCTGGAATAAAAACTAAATCCCACACCAGGAGCATTTAGACCATATACCTTCAACAGTTATTTACATGCATTAATTACAGTGCATCCAGTGGTCAAAGGAAGAGGTTGGCAAAGAAAAAGTGGGATAGTGTAGGAGCACTTGGACTCCAGGGGTATGGCAAAGAGAGAGGTAGCAAAGGCAATGGAAACAGCATATAGTGAGTTGTATGAGAAGCTGGACATTAAAGAAGGAGAAAAGGACTTGTATCGATTGGCTATACAGAGATCTAGCTAGAAAGAATGTGCAGGAGGTTAGGATGATTAAGGACAGATGGTAATGTACTAATGAGTGAAGAGAGTGTATTGAGAAGGTGGATGGAGTACTTTGAGGAGCTGATGAATGTGGAAAATGAGAGAGAGAGGAGGATGGATGAAAGAAAGGCAATGAACCAGGAGGTTCAGAGGAATAGCAAGGCAGAAGTGAGGGCAGCTATGAAGAGGATGAAGCATGAGCAGGCAGTTGGTACAAATGACATACTTGTGGACGTATGGAGATATTTAGGAGAGATGGCAGTGGCCTTTTTAACCAGATTGTTTAACATAGTCTTGGAGAATGAGAGGATGGCTGAGGAATGCAGAAGAAGTGTGGTGGAACCAGTTTTCAAGAACAAAGGTGATGCTCAGAGCTATTGTAACTACAGAGGCATAGAATTGATCGGCCACACTAGGAAGATATGGGAAAGAGTTGATGAAGCTAGGTTAAGAGGAGAGATGGCAATCAGAGACCAGCAGTACGGTTTCATGCCAAGAAAGAGTACTACAGATGCAATATTTACTATATGAGTGTTGATGGGGAAGTATAGAGGAGATCAGAAGGAACTGCTCTGTGTTTTTATGGATGTAGAGAAAGTATATGATAGGGGACAAGAGAGGAAGTGTGGTACTGTATGATGAATTCAGAAGTGGCAGAAAAATATGTGAGGGTGGTGCAGGGCATGCATGAGGACAGTGAGATGGTGGTGAGGTGTGCTGTAGGATTGCCACAGGATCCGCGTCATGGGCGGCGTTAGGCCTTTTTTAGGGGTGCTGTAGCACCCTTAAATTTAAACTCACCACCCCTAAAAATCGGAGTGAAAAAAGTTGATTAGAAAATTTTAGCTTGTCTTTGACAAGCTGAAATAACATCCAAAACATACTCAGTAGTTTGTTGTTTAAACTTTTTAAAAATGAAAATGAAAACGCCCCCCACCATGCAAATGGTATGATCCCTCCTCTCACACACATTCTCTCCCATGTACCTTTTCGCCAATCGTGCCCGTGTCCACTCTAACTCCTGCAGGAACAATGCCTCTCGTTGCTCAAAAGTTAATATGGCAACGTTGCCAGTCAAACCCGCTCCAGACATCGTAACAGGTGTTACGCACACACCATCATGTACAAACAAATTAGACTGATGCGTCAAAACAAATTATCACAAAGCGCATCGCTCTGCCCAACCTGAAAACAATTAATTCACGCTCCAACCAAAAACACCACAAACAGATTTCCAAATTAACAGACACTCACCAACCTCCGTGTCTCCCCAACAGGTGCATGCTTCTTGACAAATGCTGCACAGCAATGAGCGCTGATGACACCCAGACACCACAGCCACTTGTTCATTCACAAAAACTGCCATCAACGCCTCTACTCACATGAGTAGATTCCGCAACCGGACCAAACCAAAATGGGCAACAAACAGAAGGATGTGTTTCTGTACAAAAAATGACACTCTGGAAACTCTCCTCCCCGACTACCTAGTCACAGAAGCCTATCTACCTAACGTAGACCCTAGTCTTTGTGCAGTTACTGGCGGGAGGATCTTTACTCACAAACCCACTGGGCTGCCGAGCAACTGCTACACAGCAACTCACAGAAATACCGTGGAAGTGGCCCTGAAACGTTTTCATCGTTCCTCTAAACCAAAGACAGACAGTGAACCCCCTAAGAGAATCCACTGTTAAGCCAAACAGGAGAAATTTCCAGTGATAACAAAATCAAATAAATGGAACACACTTATCTGATTTAACCCAGTTAACACACAAACGGACAAATCTGCCAAACAAACAAATGAGCTCCTATTTCCACACACGGGTCCACTCTAACACAGATGGATGAGCAAATGAGTCCGGATTCACAAATAGATCTAAATTTAAACAAATGAACCATGTTCAAACAAACAGACAAGCTCCCATTCTCTCACAAATGGGTCCAAGTTCAAACAGAAAAACAGATGAGCCCCCCACTTTGTCCTTTTACAAATGGGTCTAAGTCTCAAACAGGCGAACTAGGTTCACACAGACAAACGAGCCCCCATTCTCTCACAAATGGGCCAAAGCTCAAACAGACAAACTGGAATCAGATGGACAGACAAGCTCCCATCCCATCACAAAGGGACCAAAGTGGAAACAGACAGTTCCGAGTTCAAAACGGCCAGACGAGCTCCCATTTTGTCCTATTACAAATGGGCCAAAGCTCAAACAAACAAACCGTGTTTAAACAAACAGTTTAAACAAACAGACAAGCCTCCCTTCTATCACAAAGGGTCCAAAGGCTCAAACAGACCAGGTTCAGATGGACAGACGAGCCCCTATTTGTCCTATTACAAATGGTTTTAAGACTCAAACAGACTGGGTTCAGACGGACGGATGAGCCCCCATTTGTCCTATTACAAATGGATCTAAGGCTCAACCAGATGCAGATTTAAACAAACAGACAGACCGGGTTCAGACGGATGGACGAGGCCCCATTTGTCCTATTACAAATGGTTTTAAGGGTCAAACAGACAGACAGAGTTCAGACGGAACAAGCCCCCATTTGTCACAGCTTGGCTTGAGGCTGGACAGGAAAGGGAGACCACACAGAGGTGCCAATTTAAACAATAATTTATTTAAAAGAAATAAAGGTGTCGGTAAATGTCAGTGGTGCATGTGTGTGTTGGATGCATGAGACAACCAAGAAAATAACAAACTAGTCACTGGCCAACCCAGCGACTGTACGTCTCTGTCAGGGCTGCAAATGTGCCCAGCGGTAAACCCAAAACCGAAAGCCCACAGGCCACAGATAACACAAAGGAGGGCCGCCAGCACAGCCCCGACCAAGCAACAGAGAGCAGGCAGAGCACAGACACACAGCAGAGAAGCACCCGGCCTCTGCCAGAGCAAAAAGCTGCTGACAAGTGGGCAGGTGTGGCTTATATGGGGCAACCCTTTTTGGCAGCTCCACCTACAATACAGAAAAAGAAAAAAAATACACAGAGGTCCCACTCCAGGGAGGAGCGGGCCCGTAACAGGCATCAAAGAGTGCGTCGCTACTCAGTATTGAGCCAAGGTATTTAAAGTGTTTACTCTTCTTTTAGGGGACACCATTTATACTGACTGTTCCATTGGTTTGGTGTCCAAATTCCACATGCTCAGTTTTTATGATGTTCAAGCACATTCCATTCTCACCTATCCTTGCCGCCCACTGCTGCATTTGTTGTTCCATGTTGCGTATGTCGTCAGCATACAACAGATCAGCTGTGGCTGTGACCATACACAGAATAAAGAGGAGGGGGACAGGGCCGACCCTTGATGCACGCCCTCTGTGATAGGGAATGGTGGCGATGTTCCCACTGGGCATCACGCGCTACTATTGACACCCTGGTACAGCAGTTGGACTCAGTGCACATAAACTTTGGGCACACTGTGGGACCAAAGTCCATGCTATATGAGGGCATGCAGGACTTGCTTGAAGGCCTTGTCCAAGTTGAGGAATGTCAGATATAATGCAAGAAAGAATACGTGTGTAAATGATAGGGGTGGAACAAAAGACCAATTTAGCAATATATCATAATACTTGGCACCAAAAATGATCCACTGATCCCAAAATGCATACACCAATCTTGTATTAAATATATACACTACCGTTCAAAAGTTTGGGGTCACCCAGACAATTATTTTGTGTTTTCCATGAAAAGTCACACTTATTTATCACCATGAGTTGTAAAATGAATAGAAAATATAGTCAAGACATTGACAAGGTTAGAAAGAATGATTTGTATTTGAAATAATAATTTTTTCCTTCAAACTTTGCTTTCGTCAAAGAATCCTCCATTTGCAGCAATTACAGCATTGCAGACCTAACATGATTGCACAAGGGTTTTCTAATCATCCATTAGCCTTCTGATGCAATGAGCAAACACACTGTACCATTAGAACACTGGAGTGATAGTTGCTGGAAATGGGCCTCTATACACCTATGTAGATATTGCACCAAAAACCAGACATTTGCAGCTAGAATAGTCATTTACCACATTAGCAATGTATAGAGTGTATTTCTGATTAGTTTAAAGTTATCTTCATTGAAAAAAAGTGCTTTTCTTTCAAAAATAAGGAAATTTCTAAGTGACCCCAAACTTTTGAACGGTAGTGTATATTCATATAAATGTTGCAAAATCTTGGGTGTTAACCAGTTGTGTTTTCAGTCCACTAGATAGCACAAAGTAAGCATCCAGTCAGGTAAAGTCACAGCTTGTCTCACAAGATTTACAGTAAGGTATACAAACTTAAGAAGCCATTAGATGCAGTGAAAATTTTGGGCCTCTTTTGGATTTTATAACAAAGACAGAATGAAAGACCTTAACATGACACACAACCTGCAAGGAGCGCTGCACAGGAAACAAAAATGCCCTCCTTGTATGTAGAGACATGTCTCCATGCAAAATGAAGTCCCCTGGAATATGAGAACATGAGCAGCAGAAAGGACCATAGCAGCACAGCCTGCTACCACTGAAACAAAAGCAGCCATGGTGACATGAAAAGAGTGAAAACTTATTTAAAACAGATATTGACAGTTGTAATTTGGAGACAAAATTTTATGCTGAAATGGGAAGGGGAATATATGGTATCATGATGGATTATGATAGTATTGCATCATGGCGCAAATATCACAGTCTAAATCACATTGTGAGGTCCCTCATGATTCCCAGCTCTAGTAAATGAAAGAGAGGCAGGCATAATGGTAAAGGTGTTAGGAGTAGAGGTAGGGAAAGTAGATGAGTTTAAATACCTGGGGTCAACCATCCAAAGCAATTGACAGTGCACAAGAAAGGTGAAGAAGAATGGAGGTAGGGTGGAGTATGTCGAGATGAGTGTGAGGGGTGATTTGTGACAGAAGGATAGCAATTTGAGTGAAGGAGAAGAATTACAAGACAATAGTAAGACCTGCTATGATGTACGGTTTGGAGACGATGGCGCTGATGAAAAGACAGGATGCGGAGCCGGAGTTGAAGATACTAAGATTCTCATTGTGAGTGACTAGGAAGGACAAGATAAGAAATGAGAGTATCAGAAGGGCAGCTCAGGCTATGTGGTTTGGAGAAAAAGTAAGAGAGGCAAGGCTGAGAGGGTTTGGATGTGCAGAAGAGGGATAGTGGATATATTGGACAAAGGATGTTGAAGATGGGCTGCAAGGCAGGAGGAAAAGAGGATGACCACAGAAAAGATTCATTCATGGATGTAGTGAAGGAGGACATGGAGAGGGTTGGCGTGAGAGAAGAGAGTGCAAGGGACAGGGTGAGATGGAGGAAGATTATCTGCTGTGGCGACTCCCAAAGGGAGCAGCTGTAAGAAGAATTACAATACATCCATTGTATTTTTATGGGCACATCTATGTTGTCCCAGTCACATTTCATACCTCTTGCTCTTGTAAACCACTAAAAGTGAGCAGAGGTATGATAGTTGTTAAGAGTCTTTTGGGTGACATAAGCATAAACCACATAATTTGGAGTCTCTACAATAGCTTTACTGTCATAAATCTCTTGATTTTCATTTTTTCTAAGGAAAAACTTTTTAATACTGTGTAATTGACAGCTTTTGTTCAACTCCAAAGGAACAAGAAGGGGAAAGAAACTAGTATGAAAAACACAAAGGTCTACTCACAAACACAGCTTGCCCCAAAAAGATGGTGATATGTAGGTATCACCACAGAAAACTTGTAAAATGTTGTGAGAAATCATGTTGGTGAATAGTTTTGCATTTCTGTAAACAGGACTTTGGTGTGGCAAATATGAAGCAGGACAGCCCTGGGGATGATGGAGGAGCAACCAAGAGAGAGAGTTAAGTTAGTTAATCCCTTCCACAGCATGTGGGACACCTACCTCCGTTTCACTGACCCTAGGCCACACAGCTACTGTGAGTAGTGAAAGCTACAGTGGGGGGCGGGGGGGCAGTCCTCTGGTAGCTCTGTGCATTACCTTTCCTTTCCCCATTTTATTATGCTGAGCATCAAGATAGAAGGCAGAAAGTGCCATTTCTATATGATCTTTGGTATGGCCCGGCTGGGATTTGAACACACGACCTCCCGGTTGTGGGGCGGATGCTCTACCAACTAGGCCATCACTCCAGCAATCCCGTCTTTAAAATGTCAAAATGATTTGTTTATAGTAAGTGAACTTAATTTTTGAAGATTGAACTAAAAATGACTACATGTGATCTTTCAACTTCTGAGATGTTAACAGTTAAGATGGGGTCATACTATAGTGTTTGGACCAACTTTTACAGACGTTTTGAAAAATCAGAGAAATTAGTTCAAACATCGGTGAAATTATGTTCGTGAGCAGGTTTTTTTTTATCCAGCGCACAACAACTTTTACAAACTTTTATGAACCTTTGCTCGCATTTGGGCGGTGCGGTGGGGCAGTGGTTAGCACTGTGCCAGCACAGCAACTCACCCTTGGCCATGGGATCCCTGGTTCGATCCCAACCCCTGACCAACAGTGATCTGTGTGGAGTTTGCATGTTCTCCCTGTATCTGCATGGGTTTACCCCGGGATTTCTCTGGTTTCCTCCCACAGGCCAAAAACATGCAGGTTAGGTTAATTGGAGACTCTAAAGTGGCCCTAGGTGTGAATGTGTGTGTGAATGGTTAAGGGATAGCGCTGTACCGTGGCTGCTTCATCCATCCAGGTGGATGCCATCAATTTCCCCTCTGGGGATCAATAAAGTATACAAAATAAAAAAAAAAAAATGCCAGCATTGCATTCAGCGTTGGCAAACTTTTGCCAACTTAGGCTAGCATATGTGTAGCTATTGC
This sequence comes from Pholidichthys leucotaenia, assembly GCA_020510985.1. NCBI lineage: Eukaryota > Metazoa > Chordata > Actinopteri > Cichliformes > Pholidichthyidae > Pholidichthys > Pholidichthys leucotaenia. The sequence continues at coordinate 95,319,501 of CM035845.1, read as the reverse complement.
CAACTTAGGTTAACTTAAGCAAACAAATACTCAGCGCAGGTCAGCTGACATCAGCGTCAGGCGACGCTCATATAAAGATCAGAATTTGTGGAGGCTTCCTGCTATTCTGGGTTTGCTTTTAGAGTGAACGCATCTCCCTTGGGCATATGCTTCAGTATTTATTTTTGTTTTACATGTATTCCTATATAGTTACTGTACTTCTGCATGCCCTTTTCCCCTGTTCATTCATTCCTCTAAAAACAATCTATAGACTCCAATAGTAAGTCTGCAATTAAAATGTAAATGTGGATGGAATAAAAAAAAGTATTTAGTGTATCATCATATAGATAAAATGACAGGTGATTACATTTTAATTGTTACAAGTCTCTCCATTAAAATAATATAAAATCCCATTAAATGTCATTTACTTTTTGACATCACATCAGTGCTTTTTGATTCTCCACAATGGAAGCCGAACCAAGAAATCCTGGAGAATGATTACACATGGAGCAGAAAATTAAACAAAAAAATTTAATTACACACACACACACACACACACACACACACACACACACACACACATATATATCATCATCATCATAGCCGTCTGTCGGGGGCGACAATAGCTATGTTTACATTGACACAAGTAACCGGATTAAAAGCCTGATCGGAATAAAAATGCTTCATGTAAACACACCAATCTGAATATTCTAACCTGATCACGCTCATTCGGATCAAAATTTCATCCCAATTGAAAGGGGTGGGTTATGCCGATTGTTAATCCGAATGGTGTGCATGAAAACACTTATTCTGAACGTAGGGCAGACAATATGTTTACTGCGAATGTCTGTGCACCAGCCGCACGTTGACGCGACGTATTCTGCCTTGGCAGCAGCTAGCGGAAAACATAGTGGGAGTAAAACAAAACTGGTCTGTATCATCCTGCTGTCTCCCTGTGTTCGTCACATGCAGAAGTATGTACTTGTAGCTTCCTTACGGAGACCAGCAGAAACAAAAGTACAGTCTGAATAACACAATACAGGTCAATTTCGACATGAAGCGGGGCTTGCTAACACCGGAAGTTGCTTCTTCTTCTACTATTTTTGGAATGTTGAAATGTTGACGTGCACATGTCAAAATGATTTATTCCGTTCAAATGTGTGACACATTGAAACGCACGTCCTAATCAGATCAGCTTTTTCAGGATCCATGTAAACAGTAAAATTCTGATCTGAATTGTAATCAGATTGAAGAAATTTTGTCCATGTAACCGACCGTAGCCAATGACTGTTTCATTAAGGTCTGATCAGATTCCTCCATGCAGCTCTGTCCTTCGCCTTCTGCTGCCAGGAACTCCTGACCTTGTTAACCAGGGCGTGTATATATGTATATATATATATATATATATATATATATATAATTTATATAAATTTTGCAATGCGGAGATTTTTTTTTTCTTTTGGGCTGTCACATTTTTGGGGGAATATATGTATTTTTTCTTCTTTTTATTCCCACTTCTCAGCTGTTGGCATTCTAGCACCATGGACAGCGACACTCTATTCAATTCAGTTCAACTTATTTATATAGCGCCATTTCACAACAACAGTCATCTCATAGCACTTTCAACTGTAGGGAAAACCTCCAGAATTGCAGAAAACCCCCAGCAATCGGGTGATCACCTGTGAGCAAGCGTTTGGCAATGGTGGAGAGGAAAAACTCCCTTTTAGCAGGAAGAAACCTCCAGCAGAACCAGGCTTAGGGAGGGGCAGTCATCTGCTGCGACTGGTTGGGGGTGAGGGGCTAGAGAAGAAGAAGAAAAGAACAGACATGTAGAGAGCAAACAGCATGACGGGGACTTAATCTATGGGAGAGAACAAACAGATGTTAATGACCAGCAAAAATATTTCATTAATATTTCATTGAGAGTGAAGAAAGGAGTGAAGCCCAGTGCATTGTTGGAGGTCCCCCAGCTGTCTAAACCTATTAGCAACATAACTAAGGGAGGGTTCAAGGGCACATGATCCCATCCGGCTATATCAAGAAGGAAGGTTTTAACCCTATTCTTAAAAACAGAGATCGAGTCTGACTCCTGACTCCAGACTGGCAGCGGGTTCCAAAGGAGAGGAGCATGATAACTGAAGGATCTGCCTCCCAGTGGAGATTCTAGGCATTACAAGTAATCCGGCATTTTGGGAGTGTAGTGCTAGGATGATAGAGTAGTATCAGATCTTTTAAATAAAAAGGGGCTTGATTTTTAGAGCTTTGTAAGTGAGAAGAAGGATTTTAAACTTGATTCTAAATTCTATGGGAAGCCAGTGAAGGGAGGCCAGAACCAGAAGGATATGATCTCTCTTTCTAGTACCTGTTAAAACTCTTGTTGCAACATTTTGGATCAGCTGAAGACTTTTTACCTCCGCCAAGGAGGTTATGTTTTCATCGGCGTTGGTTTGTCTGCCTGTCTGTTTGTTAGCAAGATAACTCAAAAAGTTATGGACAGATTTTCATGAAATTTTTAGAGATTGTCAGAAATGGGGTATCCTGACATAACGTTCGGCTCAGGAGACGCACACACACAGGCTCAGAGTAGTTCAAACTGTTTATTAACAACAGGGATGTTTGGGTGCGTGTCTGCGGAATGTTAATGTGTTGGTGGTGGCGTCTGCTTCGGACCCAGAGGCAGGAGACCGTTCAGCCGGCAACCCTATGGGAGGAATTAGACACAGGGTGATGAGCACACACCAACACAGGAGGAGAATAGGCGAGGGAGAGAAGCTTACTTGTTTAGGGCAGATGACTGGCGCTTCAAGGATGGAAGCCCGGGAGACAGCCACCTGCAGGGCTCGGTGCAGCAGCGAGGGGAGACGAGGGACGGGATAGTCCGCCGCCGAGGAATCCACCTGTGCACAGGGGAGCAGACTGGAGAGATGAGGTAAGTGATCTTCTTACCGGTAACGAGGATACTGAAGAGAAAGTGGTAGAAGCCCATGGAAGGGAAATGAAGTCTACGGCTTCAGACCGAAGCTCAGGGCGAGGCGGCTTATATCCCTCGCCGCTGATGACTGACAGGTGTGTGAGCAGGTGGCGTCGTTGATGAGCGGCGCGGCGTGACAGTACTCCCCCCTCTAGCAGTGCCTCCTGGCGATGGCTTATCCGGGTGCGCTCGGTGGAAGTCCGCGATGAGCGATGGGTCCAACACAAACGACGGGGGCACCCACTGTCGATGCTCGGGCCCATAGCCCTCCCAGTCCACCAAGTATTGCAACCCACGACCCCGGCGCCGGGAGTCCAGGATAGAGGAGACGGACCAGGCCGGATGGCCACCAACCATCCGGGGTGCGGGTTGCGCTGCAGGAGGAGGGCAAAGGGGGTCGGTAACTGCCAGCTTCACCTTCGACACGTGGAAAGTGGGATGGATGCGGAGGGAGGGGGGAATAGCCACGCACACAGCCACCGGGTTGATGATCCGGGAGATGGGAAAGGGACCCATGAAGCGCTGTGCCAGCTTTCTCCTCTCGCCTTTTAGGGTGATGTCCTGGGTGGAAACGTAGACAAGTTGCCCAACTCTGTACGCCGGGGCAGGTCTTCTACGCCGGTCCGCCACGGTCCTGTTGCGCTCCGCTGTGCGTAAAAGCGCATGACGCGCGGCGGCCCAGATGGAGCGGAACTGCCTCAGGTGTGCCCTAACTGACGGGACAGTTACCTCGCTCTCCTGCGCTGGAAGCAGCGGGGGGTTGTAACCCAGGGACGCCTTGAAGGGGGACATCCCCGTTGCAGAAGAGCGGGCGGTGTTGTGGGCGTACTCCACCCAGGCGAGATGGTTGCTCCATGACGTCGGCTTGGATCTTGCAACACAGCGGAGCGCAGCCTCCAGCTCCTGATTGGTCCTCTCACACTGCCCGTTAGACTGGGGGTGATGGCCAGAGGAGAGGCTCACCTTGGCTCCGATGGCGTTGCAAAAGGACCTCCAAACCTCGGAAGAAAATTGGGGGCCCCGGTCCGAGACCACGTCCACCGGAATCCCGTGCAGCCTGACCACGTGTTGGACGAGGAGGCCCGCCGTCTCCAGGGCGGTAGGAAGACCTCGCAGGGGGACGAAGTGTGCCGCCTTGGAGAAACGGTCCATGATGGTCAGGATGGTGTTAAAGGAGTTGGAAACGGGGAGTCCGGTGACGAAATCCAGTGCGATGTGCGACCAGGGCCTGCCGGGGACGGGCAGAGGCTGGAGCAGACCCGCTGGAGGGGCATTTCCTGATTTGCTGGTGGCACAGACTGGGCAAGCCCGGGCGTAGCGGGCTGCATCCCTCCGCAGGCCTGGCCACCAAAAAGACCGTTGGAGGAGGCTGATCATCCGGGAGGTGCCGGGATGACAGGTGAGCCGGGAGGTGTGGAGCCAGTGGATGACCTCTCCTCGGACCGCAGATAGGATGAACAGTCTTCCCTCCGGTCCGCCGCCAGGATCAGGCTCCACCTCCTGTGCCTTCCGGATCTTGGCCTCGATATCCCACGAGATGGCTCCCACGACGCACGACCTGGGCAGGATGGAGTGGGGCGTCTCCTCCGATTCCACGGGAGTGAACTGCCTAGAGAGGGCATCAGGCAGGCCGTTCTTAGAGCCAGGCCTGAAGGTGATAGAAAATTGGAACCTGGCGAAGAACAGAGACCAGCGCGCCTGGCGGGCGTTCAGGCGCTTGGCAGATCGTAAATATTCCAAGTTCTTGTGGTCCGTGAGGACCACAAACGGCAGGTTCGCCCCCTCTAGCCAGTGGCGCCACTCCTGCAGGGCGAGCTTGATGGCCAAGAGCTCTCTGTCCCCCACATCGTAGTTCCTCTCCGCCGGGGACAAGCGCCGGGAGAAGAAGGCGCACGGTCGTTTGGCACCATGGTCCGGCGACCGCTGGGACAGCACTGCTCCCACTCCCGTGTCCGAGGCGTCCACCTCAACAATGCACTGCAGCGCGGGGTCGACCTGGCGAAGGACCCGGGAGGAGGAGAACTCTGCCTTCAGCGCCTTAAAGGCGGCAGCGACCTCTTCGGTCCACCGGAACGGGACCTTCGGGGACGTGAGGCGGGTCAGTGGCCCAACGATGGAGCTGAAGTTGGGGACAAAGCGGCGGTAGAAATTGGCGAAGCCAACGAACTGTTGCACCTGCTTCCGAGATGCAGGTGTAGGCCACTCCACCACCGCTTTCACCTTCTCTGGGTCTGGGAGCACCTTGTCGTGGGCGATGATAAACCCCAGGAAGGACGTAGTTCTGGCGTAAAATTCACATTTTTCTGCCTTCACGTACAGACGATTCTCCAGCAGTCTTTGGAGGACCCGCCTCACGTGGACCTGGTGCTCGTCCCTGTACTTGGAGAAGATGAGAATATCGTCCAGGTAGACGAACACGAAAAGGCCAATAAAGTCCCGGAGGACGTCATTTATAAGGCGCTGAAAGACGGCTGGAGCGTTGGTCAACCCGAACGGCATGACCAGGTACTCAAAGTGGCCGTTCGGGGTACGGAAGGCTGTCTTCCACTCATCTCCCTCTCGGATCCGGACGAGGTGGTAAGCGCTGCGTAGATCCAGCTTGGTGAACCAGGTCGCCCCCTGGAGGGAGTGGAAGGCAGTGTCCATGAGGGGCAGGGTGTAACGGTCCTTCTCCGTGATATCATTGAGGGCCCGGTAGTCGATGCAAGGGCGGAGGGACCCATCCTTTTTTCCCACGAAGAAGAACCCTGCCCCCACGGGTGACGATGATGGGCGGATTATCCCAGCGTTTAATGACTCCTTCCGCCTGGCAGCGGATGCCCAATCGGGTTGCCAGGCTTTGTGAAATGAAGCTGCCTTCTGCGCCCGAATCCACCAGTGCGTGGGTGAGGTGCCCAGTGGGGTTATGGCAGAAACGGATGGGCAGCTTCAATTGGGTGAGTGATCCTAACCGATTGACGTCCGCGAGGCCCCCAACAGTGACTCGCGGACCCCACCGACTGGCTTTCCGTGGACAACGCTCCACGGTGTGTTTGTCGCCTCCGCAATACATGCAGAGGCCCAACTCACGGCGGCGTTGTTTCTCCACAGGGGAAAGTTTGGCCCAGCCCGTCACCATCGGCTCCGACTCCTCGGGGCACGATGCTGGCGGTGCCGCCAGGGGGAGAGCTTGGAACAGGTGCGGCGAGGCTCCACGAGGGCGAGAAGAAGAAGACTTCCGCCCCGAGGAGCGCTCGCGCAGCCTGTTATCCAAACTTACCGCTAAGGACGTCAGCTCCGCTAGCGTCCCAGGGATATCCCGACCAGCCAGTTCATCCCTCAGATCACTATTGAGGCTGCGGAGGAACAGGCCACAGAGGGAGCGTTCCTCCCAGCCCAATTCCTCCGCCGCTACCCGGAAGTCGACCGAGTGGTCCGCTGCCGACCGGCTTCCCTGCTGGAGAGCGAGAAGCCGATCGACCTGGACCGTCTCGGTTTGAGAATGGTCAAAGACCTCCAGAAAGCGCCTCACGAATTGGTCATAGGTGAGGGTGGCATAACTGGGCCTCGCCATTACGGCGTAGGTCCAAGTTAACGCACGCCCCTCCAGAAGATTCCCTATGTAACCAATTCGGCTGTGATCCGAGGGAAAATCTCCGGGCACACGGTGGAACACGGACTCACACTGCATAATGAACCCCCGCGCTCCGCCGAGCTTACCGCTAAAGCGGGCGGGGGTCGGAATCGGTGTGAGCCGAACCGGTGCCACTGGAGCCGGCTGGACGGCTGCTGGAACAGCAGGAGCCGCGCCACCCTGGCGAGTCGGGGGGAACGGCTGTTGGGGGTCCAAGCGGTTCAATCGGTTAGTTAATTCTAATAATTGATTAAGTACCACCTGTTGCTGATAAACGATCTGATCCACCCGAGCCTCGAGGATGGTAAACCGGTGTACGAGCCCGCCGTCTGCCGAGCCGCTCTGCTGAAGCCGTACTGACATAACGTTCGGCTCAGGAGACGCACACACACAGGCTCAGAGTAGTTCAAACTGTTTATTAACAACAGGGATGTTTGGGTGCGTGTCTGCGGAATGTTAATGTGTTGGTGGTGGCGTCTGCTTCGGACCCAGAGGCAGGAGACCGTTCAGCCGGCAACCCTATGGGAGGAATTAGACACAGGGTGATGAGCACACACCAACACAGGAGGAGAATAGGCGAGGGAGAGAAGCTTACTTGTTTAGGGCAGATGACTGGCGCTTCAAGGATGGAAGCCCGGGAGACAGCCACCTGCAGGGCTCGGTGCAGCAGCGAGGGGAGACGAGGGACGGGATAGTCCGCCGCCGAGGAATCCACCTGTGCACAGGGGAGCAGACTGGAAAGATGAGGTAAGTGATCTTCTTACCGGTAACGAGGATGCTGAAGAGAAAGTGGTAGAAGCCCATGGAAGGGAAATGAAGTCTACGGCTTCAGACCGAAGCTCAGGGCGAGGCGGCTTATATCCCTCGCCGCTGATGACTGACAGGTGTGTGAGCAGGTGGCGCCGTTGATGAGCGGCGCGGCGTGACATATCCTACAGATGATTAGATTTTGGTGGTGATCCAGATCACCGTCTGGATCCAGGAATTTTTTTTACTTATTTGGATTTCCAAAATGGGAATCACAGTAATTTCCATAATACAGGACAAGTTTTCAGCAGCTTCTACAAGACATTTAAGACCTGAGGAAATGGAATAAATCTGGATAATGATGCAAAAAAATGAAAAAATAGGGAACCTTTGAAATTTTTAAAAGAACAAATGAAGCTATAAACGCGCAACAAGCATCACAGTATAGCTAATATATGCTACTTGCGAATGGCATTTTTTTCATGGTCAAGGAATCTATAAAGTTAGACAAAATAAATGTAGGATTAATATTTATGATGTTAAACACTATATGGGGGAACTGTGGCGCTTGGCGGAGGTCTGCGCTCTCCGAGTGCTTTTCTAGTTAAAGATGTTTTAGGACAGCCTGATAATAAAGAGTTACAATAATCTAATCTCCACATTTCTCTTGCGTCCACGCATGTCTGCAGTGTGTTTCAATCTAAAAACATCTGCTTCCACCAACATTTCCGTCAAAGTTTGCCAATGGAGCTTAACTTAGGCCGACTTAGGCAAGCTCTGCATAACTTAGCCCAGCACTCAGGGACTTTTACAAACTGAGTACAGCTTTCACCATTGTGTATTTCTAAACGTTGGCAAATTTTCAACATGCTGAAAATTTTCAAAAAACACAACCTTCTCCAGTGTTTGCCAACAAACACCAACTATCATTGAGTTTTACCAGCTTTTGCCAGCAGAGCCAGGTGTTTGCCAAAACGTTGGTAAAAGTTGGTCCAAATGTTGTCGTGTGAATCCACCCTTACATTAAGGTCACCCAGAGGTGAAACGGCTTCACCACTTTGCCCACTATGAACTGAAGAAGTGCCAGTGGTGTGGTTAGTGCTCCATGTTCACTTTTGCTATTAGAATGACAGTTTGTGCTATCTTTACTTTTGAGTTCTAAGGCAAAGCTGTTGATTTACGGGTCAGTCTATGTTCCTACCCTCACCTATGGTCATGAGCTTTGGGTAATGACTGGAAGAATGAGACTGCGGATACAAGTGGCTGAAATGAGCTTTCTCCATAGGATTGCTGAACTCATCCTTAGAGATAGGGTTGAGGAGCTCAGTCATCTGGGAGAGGCTCAGAGTAGAACCGCTGCTCCTCATATTGAAAGGAGCCAGCTGAGGTGGTTTGGGCATCTGATCAGGATGCCTCCTGGACGCCTCCCACTTGAGGTGTTTTGGGCACATCCCACTGGAAGGAGACCCTGGGGCAGACCCAGGACTTGCTGGAGAGACTATGTCTCCCAGCTGGTCTGGGAATACCTTGGTATCCTCTCTGAAGAGCTGGATAAGGTGGCTGGGGAGCGGGAAGTCTGGGCTTCTCTGCTTGAACTGCTGCCTCCGCCACCCGGACCTCCAGAAAAGCGGTAGAAGATGGATGGATGGATGGATGGATGGATGGACAATTATAATAAAGGTCATCCGAGGTCACAGCTGAGCAATTTTGTCAAATTTGACCAAAAGCAGTATTATCAATCACAAAGTATTTTTGAAATACTTCTCTACTTCCGGCGCCACATGAGTAGGCTGCCTTTTTGCAACAGCGGATCAATTTCTTCCTATTTCTATTTACTATCTGGCTTCTCTTGCTAATCTTTCTGATCCAGCGACACCTTATACATCGGATGGACACACGGATCGCCCAAATGTCTCCTGAGCCGGCAGATGGAGCCACTGTTTTTAGCAGGATACGTTACAGCAGAGACCAGCTGTGAGCACTTAACTGGACCAAGATACTAGTGCAAGACCTCGACATACCGGGTGAAATAAGACAGAAACGATGTGGATGCCATGCTGGAGCAAGACGGCGGGTGAGAAATATAAGGTACAGACCCGTCCTTCCATCCGTTATTATGGGGAACGTTCGATCGCAACTCAGTAAGACAGATGAGCTAGCGGCTATGGCTCGATACCAGAGCGTCTTCAGAGAGATTAGCTTGATGTTGTTTACTGAGACGTGGCTAACAGAACTAGCAACAGATGCTAACATCGAACTGGAGAGCTTCCACGCAATACGAGCAGACCGGACACCAGACAGTGGGAAGGCAAGGGGCGGAGGAGTGATAATGTATGTCAATAACAGCTGGTGCAGACCGGGACATATCACGGTTAAACAACAACACTGCGGCAAAGACATTGAGTTGCTAGCTGTTAGCATGCGGCCTACCTATCTCCCGAGGGAATACTCACACGTGATCTGCATTGTTATTTATGCAAATCCAATGGCGAACGCTGGGACAGCGCGTGACGCCATTCACTCAGTAACTGGCAGGCTGCTGACAGAACACCCAGATGCTCTTCTCCTCATCTCAGGTGATTTCAACCATATTTCACTGTCCCCCATTCTGCCCACGTTCACCCAGTATGTCACATGCTACACTAGAGACAATAAAACACTGGACTTATTCTATGCTAACACTGAGGAGGCGTACACCTCATCACCACTGCCCCCACTCGGGAGATCAGACCACAAGTTGGTTCATCTCCTGCCGGTGTACAAACCCCTAGTACACAGAAAACCTCCCGTCATACGCACGGTGAAGATATGGTCTGAGGAGGCAATGGACGCTTTAAAGGACTGTCTTGAAACCACTGCCTGGGAGCAGCTCTGTGATCCACATGGTGAGGACATCGATGGCCTCACTCACGCCATCACGGACTACATCAACTTCTGTGTGGACAACACCGTACCCACCAAGACCATACGCTGTTGCTCAAACAACAAACCCTGGATCAACCCTGAGATAAAAACACTTCTGAGAGAGAAGAAGAGGATCTTCAGGTCAGGGAACAGGGAGATGCTGAAGTCCGTACAGAGGGAGCTGAGGAGGAAGATTAGAGAAGGCATGGACAGCTTCAGGAAGAAGATGGAGGACAAGCTGCAACAGAGCGACATCGGCGGGGTCTGGAGAAACCTTAAAACCATCTCTGGGCTCCAGAATACCTCCCAGCCCACGGGGGGCAGGGAGTGGGTGAACAATCTGAACCTGTTTTTTAATTGGTTTGACCAACCCTCCCCCCGGCTGCACACCAACCACTGCTGCCTCTAAAGTCATCGAGCCCTGCTGTCCACACCCCACTCCACCAACACCCCCCACTCCCAGCACACAGCCCCCCAACCTGACCCTCACTAAGACCCAGGTGAGGACGGAGCTGAGGAAGATGAAGGCGAGGAAGACCTCGGGACTGGACGGCATCAACGCGAAGCTCTTCAAGTCCTGCGCAGACCAGCTGTGTGGGATTGTGGAGCACATGTTCAACCTGAGCCTGAAGCTGGGGAGGGTACCACAGTTGTGGAAAACATCTTGTGTGGTACCTGTACCAAAGACTTCCCACCCCAAAGACCTGAACAGCTACAGACCAGTGGCCCTGACGTCCCACATGATGAAGACCCTGGAGAGACTGCTACTTGCTCACCTCCGCCCCCTGGTGGGACCAGCGATGGATCCACTCCAGTTCGCCTACCAGCATGGCATTGGGGTGGAGGATGCAGTGATCCTCCTCCTTCACCGTTCCCTGTCCCACCTGGAGAAGCCCGGGAATGCAGTGAGGATCATGTTCTTTGACTTCTCCAGTGCTTTCAACACCATCCAACCGATGATCCTGAAGGACAAGCTGCTGTGCGCAGGGGTGGACCAGCACCTGTCATCATGGATCCTGGACTACCTCACTAACCAGCCACAGTTTGTGAGAACCCGGGATTGTGTGTCCAACACGATCATCGGCAGCACAGGGGCCCCCCAGGGAACGGTTTTGGCTCCCTTCCTGTTCACCCTTTATACTGCGGACTTCTCACTCTGACGGCTCTGCGATCGTCGGCCTCATCTCCAACGGAGATGAAGCTGAGTACAGAGGACTTATCCAGGACTTCGTGGACTGGTGCCATGGGAACTGCCTCCAGATCAATGCGAAGAAAACTAAGGAGCTGGTGGTGGACTGCCGCAGGCAAGGACAACCCCTCACAGCACCAGTAAACATACAGGGAACAGACATTGAGATGGTAACATCCTACAAGTACCTGGGTGTTCATCTGAGCAATAAACTAGACTGGTCACACAATACTGACGCACTCTACAAGAAGGGACAGTGCAGGCTGTTCCTACTGAGGAGGCTCAGGTCTTTTGGTGTACAAGGGGTGCTCTTGAAGACATTCTACGACACGGTGGTGGCATCAGCCATCACTTTTGGAGTGGTCTGCTGGGGCAGTGGCATTACAGCAGCCGATAGGAAGAGACTGAACAAACTAATCAAGAAAGCTAGTTCTGTCCTGGAGCAACGCCTTGACCCAGTGGAGGAGATAGGAGAGAGAAGGATGGTGGCTAAACTGTCATCTCTGCTGGAGTCCGAGTCCCACCCTATGCAGGACATACTGGCCGCACTGAGGAGCTCATTTAGCAGTAGACTACATCATCCTAGATGAGTGACTGAGAGGTTTCGCAGGTCCTACTTACCTACGGCTGTCAAACTGTATAACCAAAGCAGGGCTGCTCGCAGAGATAGCAAAAAAAAATGTGACGGCCTAATAGTATTGAATGCAAAAGATGCAACAGACTTACACAAATGGTCCCCTCCAGTATACAACTAGGACATTATCAGTCGCTATGGAGGGTGACAATATGTATGGGTACATATTCATACCATGAAGGGTAACTAAATAGACGGCTATGCTGTTTAGTCCATCTAGCTACAATGCTCCGCACTGTGTATATATATTTATATATTTATGTGTACATATGTATATTCACTGCTCTTATTTTCCTATCTTCTAAATTATTGCTCTGAGTGTTGCTATCCCTGTGCTGTTGCAATCCTGGAATTTCCCCATTGTGGGACTAATAAAGGCTTATCTTATCTTATCTTATCTTAAATGGCCAGGAACATGACTTAAATGCCTCTAACCGCTGGCACATTTGGTGTGAAGCACACATTTTTAACATTAATTGAGAAAGCACAAATGGCATTTTTTTTTAAATTTTTAGCATATATCAAGACAAATATAGCAGTACCTGTTTTTGTCTTTATTTCAAGCCCAGATGAGCCAAATCATCCATCCATCTTCTACCGCTTAATCCTTTTCAGGTCACAGGAGGCTGGAGCCTATCCCAGCATCTTTGGTCGAGAGGCAGGGTACGCCCATCTTTGGCCTATGGGAGGAAACCGGAGTACCTGGAGAAAACCCACACAGACACAGGGAGAACATGCAGACTGCACATAGAAGGGTCACTGATGGTCAAGGGTGGGATCAAATCCATGACCTTATTGCTGTGCTGCCACAGTGTTAACCACTGCACCACCGAGCTGCCTGTGAGCCAAATCTATTCATGTTAAATACCTGACCTATTCCTATCTATTCTGGCTCCTCAAGAGCCATCCAGAGAGTATTGTTGCGTCTGGGTACGTTTTTGCAGCACTTAGATTTATTTTGTAGGAATACTGTATTACTACATTTTATTTTGAAAGCAAACCGGAAGTCCAGCATTAATCCTTTCCTGTCCAGCGCCATGAGAAATGAGGTCTCACGAAATGTCTTCAGCTCCTGAGCCAAGCACAGCCTGTATGTTGGTATAAACTTAATATTTTGCATGTTAACCCTTAGATATAAGTGCTACGTTTATTTTGTTAGAAGTTGTGTGAGAAAACATCGCTAAATTTGTTTACCTTGTGATTTGCATTTTAGCTAACGTTCACTTGCTAGCTCGCTAGCATTAGCATGTTAGCTCCTTTGAAAAGTAGATAAATCAATATGAAAAACCAATGTTGTATGGTTTGTCTGTTACAGTTTTACTCCTTCCACACGATTCATCAGTAAAATTCATCTAAAGCACTACTGGCGTCATCATTTGGAGAAGTTATCTATCTGCCTAGCTGCACACTGGGGAAGTAGTGAGGGCAGAATACTATCCATTATGTAGACATTTGACATCTTCATTGAAATCATCCCTTTCTGTCAGACTGTATTGCATGTTCTTCAACTTTTGCCTTTGCAGAGTAGAAGAAGAGAATGTAAATGTTGGAGTGACTCCTCTGGCCTCAGTCATGAGTTACTGCTTATTCAGGATTTAATTTTTAATAGCTGTGGACATTTTCTCAAAATTTTCGGTATGGGAATGGCACTCATATTCTCCTTGTGTTGTATCCCTTCATTTTAGGCCCTTTCTCCTCCAGTGTCTGTCTAATTTATTCATGCTTTCTTTTTTCTAATCCCTCCAAGTCTCACTATCCCCTGCTCTATTTTATGTTTGACACATTATCAGAATGTACTATTTTCTCTCAGCCTCACTGACACCCATGCAGGAAGTAGTATATTGGACAATATTTCATTTTTTTCCTGCCAAGAAATGTGAATATTGATAAGAATATTATACCATATTGGCATGCAGAGCAGTCAGCATACCTGAACCAGGAACTCTGCGAAGTTTAGAAATAGCATAACTACCAGTGCATTTGATGCAAAGTAATGTACATAATTCTGCTTTCAAACTTCAAAATAACAGAAAAAAGCCATTTATTATCATCCAAGCTAATGTAATTAGAGATCCACTAGCATCAACTAACCTCACTCTAGCATAATTTCCTCTTGACTTAGAACATGGATACACAGACTCAAGTGACCACTCTTCCCCCGTGTTCGTCCTCCTGTGTATCCATGCTCTAACTCAAGAGAGTTAGAATGGCCAAACTTGTTAGAGTAACCACCCTCAGTACACAGATTAACCATGGGAGTACCATGTTTGGCTATGCTTTTTTAAATACAAAAGGTCAAAGGTCAAGGTCACGGTGACATAAAAGTTTAAAATCATTTTGGCCTTATAGTGAATTTATTATGACAGCTAGAACCACCACATTTTAACACAATCTAGAATGCGGCCTGGGTCACCTCTTGAATGTCCAGTGATCCTGACCGTATATTTGACCTTGAAGAACAGTAAGGTGTGAAAACAGGTCATGGCATCCCATCAGAATTGAAGCAGAAAGTCAGCCAGGAATTTCCCCTACGATATTTATGACATTCCAACAGGGATAGGGCTGTAAGGCGTGGGTCTGCATCTCTGTTGAGTGCAGTTTTAGCTGCCTGATTATAAATACTGTAAAAAATATCTATGTCAAAAGAAAGGATTGGTAAATTTGGGTTACATAGATATTTTTTACAGTATTTATAATGTGCTTTACATTAAAGGCCCCATTCACTGAGAAATTGTGTTTTTGTAGGTTTTAACCTTCTGAAATGCATCTACTGGTCATGTGATTATTGAAAAAAAATATCAGAACACTCACTTTGCTTTAAAAACACACAGCCTTATTGTTTTTGTGTCCAATATTAGATTAAATTTGATCTTGCATAACTGATTAAAAATAGCAAGTAAGTAATTTTTACAGTTAACTTACAACACTGCATATTTTGCAACACAAGACAACCCTATTGTATACTCCTGGGGTTTTAATAGCTTTACAATACTTTGCAAGCAGTTTCATGAAACGATCAGTCAGAAAGCAACTCATACCAGCTCGGACAACGCCTGGGTTAACAAGGTCAGGAGTTCCTGGCAGCGGAGGGCGAAGGACAGAATCTGATCAGACCTAAATGAAACAGTCAGTGTTGCCCCTGACAGACTGCTATGATGATGATGATGATGATGATGATGATGAATAACTTGTATAGCCTTGATAGTCTTTTAAATTTGGCTGCTACTAAGAATATTCAAAGGTAAACCATACCATTCGTGTTTGACTGCTAGAGTCAAATGCAGGTAATTCATAGAAATTCTCAGTGTGTTTTTTTCATTTTTATTTAAATGAATGGCCACATAATCGTTAGTATTGGCAAGATTAGAGTAAAGACTCCCGATGTCACATGCTGTTCCGTACACATTCATTGCATTTCTGAACTTTGACGTGCAGAAACACAAATGTGTGATACGATATTGTGCATTAGCTTGTGTAAATCAGGGTAGAATCTTTGTGGTAAGTAACAATTCTATATAATTTAGATCCAGTTGGAGTCAAGAAGGTGCTTAATTGACTTCTGCACATACGAGGGCGGGCTGAAAAGTTCATAGGCTGAAAAGTTCATAGTGGTCAAATTTTACCAAATGTGGTTTATTGTTCAACTGCATGGATCCAAGCGCTGCAACACCGATGGAAGAAGTATGTGGACTGAAGGGGAGATTATGTTGAAAAATAAACCACATTTGGTCAAATTTGACCACTATGAATTTTTCAGCCCCTCCTCATAGAGTTGTAGCAGTCATTAATTTTGAATTAATAACCCTGCCTGAATTTAAAAAAAAAAAAAAAAAAAAAAAAAAACTTCGAGCAAAGATAGAAAATGTTAATTTCTGCTTTGGTTTATCACAATTTACTCATCCATCCATCCATCTTCTACCACTTTTCCGGAAGTCCGGGTCGTGGAGGCAGCAGTTCAAGCAGAGAAGCCCAGACTTTCCTCTCCCCAGCCACCTGCTCAAGCTCTTCAGAGAGGATACCAAGGTGTTCCCAGGCCAGCTGGAAGACATAGTCTTTCCAGCGAGTCCTGGGTCTGCCCCGGGGTCTCCTCTCAGTGGGACGTGCCCAGAACACCTCAAGTGGGAGGCGTCCAGGAGGCATCCTGATCAGATGCCCATAACACCTCAACTGGCTCCTTTCAATGTGAGAAGCAGCGGTTCTACTGTGAGCCTCTCCCGGATGACTGAGCTCCTCACCCTATCTCTGAGGGTGAGTCCAGCAATCCTACGGAGAAAGCTCATTTCAGCCACTTGTATCCGTGATCTCGTTCTTTTGGTCATTACCCAAAGCTCATGACCATAGGTGAGAGTAGATTGACTGGTAAATCGACAGCTTTGCCTTAGAGCTTAGCTCCCTCTTCACCACAACAGACCGGTACAACGTCCACATCACTGCAGATGCTGTTCCGATCTGTCTGTCAAGCTCTCACTCCATTCTCCCCTCACTCGTGAATTTACTCAGTCATAGTAAAATATACAATGCTAATTATGATAGGGGAAAAGTCTGTGACGTCTTGCCTATCTGTAGAGACCAAGATTATTACACCTTGGACTTGTGGAGTTATAATAGCTTTATCTTGGATGTGTCTGTGTAGGTGAGGAACACATCAAGGATTCAAGGGCTTTATTATCATGTGCACAGTTAAGAAATGCAGTGAAATTCTTACTTTGCTCTCCGAACGAATGCCAAGTTAAAAGGTACAGAAACATCAATTCTAATAGCTCATGACACACTAACACAGTAACCCAATCCGAACACTAATGGATGCAAAAACACACACCAACACACAGTTAGACAGTTGAGGAATGAAACTGAAAATTCACTGGATGACTAAAGTGATAGTGGTATATTGATATCAGAGATGATGTGAACCTGAGATGGCATGAACCTATGTACAGTGTGCAAATGAGCATTGTGCAAAAAGCAGTGTATAATTACAATTTATTTGATAAGTACCAACAGAGATTCAACTTCAGTTCAATTCAACTTTATTTATATAGCACCATTTCACAACAACAGTCATCTCATAGCACTTTCAACTGCAGGGGAAACCCCCACAATTGCAGAAAGACGCCAGCAATCAGGTGATCCTCTGTGAGCAAGCGTTTGGCGATGGTGGAGAGGAAAAACTCCCTTTTAACAGGAAGAAACCTCCAGCAGAACCAGGCTCAGGGAGGGGCAATCATCTGCTGTGACTGGCTGGGGGGTGAGGGGATAGAGAAGATGAGAAGAACAGACATGTAGAGAGTAAACAGTGCGATGGGGACTCAATCTATGGGAGAGAACAAACCGATGTTAATGACCAGCAAAAATATTTCATTGAGAGTGAAGAAAGAAGTGAAGCCCAGTGCATTGTTGGAGGTCCCTCGGCTGTCTAAACCTATTAGCAGGATAACTAAGGGATGGTTCAGAGACACATGATCCCTCCCTACTTGTAGGCTATATCAAAAAGGAAGGTTTTAACCTTATTCTTAAAAACAGAGATTGATTCTGACTCCCAAATCCAGATTGGCAGCTGGTTCCACAGGAGAGAAACTTGATAACTGAAGGCTCTGCCTCCCATTGTACTTTGAGATTCTAGGTACTACAAGTAATCCAGCATTTTGGGAGCATAGTGCTCTGTTAGGATAATAGGGTAGTATCAGATCTTTGAAATAAAAAGGGGCCTGATTTTTAGAGCTTTGTAAGTGAGAAGAAGGATTTTAAACTTAATTCTAAACTCTATGGGAGCCAGTGAAGGAAGGCCAGAACTGGAGTGATTTGATCTCTCTTTCTAGTACCTATTAAAACTCTTGCTGCAGTATTTTGGATCAACTGAAGACTTTTAAAGATGTTTTAGGACAACCTGATAATAAAGAGTTACAGTAATCTAAACTAGAGCTAACAAAAGTGTGGCTCAGTTTCTCAGCATCACTCTGAGACAAGTTGCTCCTAATCACCTCCGCCGGGCCGAAAAGGCCAGGAGGAGGTTATGTTTTTGCCGGGGTTTGTGTGTTTGTGTCTGTCTGTCTGTCTGTCTGTCTGTCTGTTTGTCTGTTGGTTAGCAAGATAACTCAAAAAGTCTTGGACGGATTTCCATGAAACTTTCAGGCGTTGTTGGAAATGGTACAAGGAAGAACTGATTAAATTTTGGGGGTGATCCGGTTCACCGTATGGATACAGAAATTTTTTTAAGCATTTTTCAACACTGTGACATACGGCCATTTTCAACATGTGCGCAGGCGCAATGGAGGGCGCTGGTCGTCGTGTCTGCAACACAAACTCCGCGTTCTTCAATGTTTTAGGCACAAAAGCACGCGGAAAACACTGCTGGCCTGGGCCCGCCAGCGTGCCTGTGTTTGCGCGCAACTGCAAAACCTCACACGGGCAGCTGTCCGCCCACGGATTCTTTGCCAGAAATTCCCCGGCCAGCCATAGGAGCTGCGCATTTGGCAGAAATTCACCGGCCAGCCATAGGCGCTGCGCAAAAACGAGCTCTCTGCCGGCGAAGCTTCTAAATTCTCGTTTGCCGCGGAGCGCAACCCCCAAATAATATAATATAAAACCCATGGCAACCTGCCTACCCAATTTGCATCCGTCAGTGGAGGAGATCGACACAACAGCAGCACTTCAGTTTATTACCTCCGCCAAGGAGGCAATGCTTTTACTACTGAACCACTAATCCTATCACTATCAGATTGATTGTCATTGATTAATTGTGTGTTTATCGCACTGTCCCTGTCAAATAAACAAATAACTAGAAAAGCACTCGGAGAGCGCAGACCTCCGCCAAGCGGCACAGTTCCCCCCATACAGTGTTTGTGTGTACGTTTTCAGATTCCCTGAGCATGAAAAGATATGACTAGCAATTGGATTCACAATGATTATTTGTTTATTTGACATGGACAGTGCAATAAACAGACAATTAATGAATGACAATCAATGTGATAGTGATAGGATTAGTGGTTCAGTAGTGTAAAACGGGGCTATAAGGGATGGCGGGTTAATAAGGGACACTTTTCTGGGAAATGTTTTAAATGTAATTCTGCTTTTTTTATTTTGAGCAGGACGCTGAGTTGTGTTGTTATTGTCAAATATCCATGAATCCTTCATCAAATCTAGGCGGAAGCAAAATTAAAAAAGCAGAATTACATTTAGAAAAGTGTCCCATATTACCCCGCCGTCCCTTATAGCCCCGTTTTACGGTAGTAAAAGCATTGCCTCCTTGGCGGAGGTAATAAACTGAAGTGTTGGTGTGTCCATCTCCTCCACTGACGGATGCAGATTGGTTAGACAGGTTGCCGTGGGTTTTATATTATATTGGGGTTGCGCTCCGCGGCAAAACAGAATTTAGAATCTTCCCCGGCAGAGAGGTCGTTTTTTACGCAGCGCCTATAGCTGGGCGGGGAATTTGTGGCAAATAATCGGGCGGCGGACAGGTGGCCGTGTCAGGTTTTGCAGCGTGGCGCAAAAACAGGCACGCTGGCGGGCCCAGGCCAGCAGTGTTTTCCGCGTGCTTTTGTGCCTAAAACATTGAAGAACGCGGAGTTTGTGTTGGTCATACACGACGACCAGCGCAATGTGTGCAGCGCCTATGGCTGGCACAGGCACGCTGGCGGGCCCAGGCCAGCAGTGTTTTCCGCATGCTTTTGTGGCTAAAACGTTGAAGAAGGCGGAGTTTGTGTTGGTCAGACACGACGCCCAGCGCCCTCCATTGCGCCTGCGCACATGTTGAAAATGGCCGTATGTCACAGTGTGGAAAAATGCTTTAAAAAATTCCTGTATGCAGACGGTGATGCAGATCATCCCCAAAATTTAATCAGTTCTTCCTTGTACCATTTCCAACAACGCCTGAAAGTTTCATTGACATCCGTCCAAAAGTTTTTGAGTTATCTTGCTAACCAACAGACAGACAGACAGACAGACAGACAAACCCCGGCAAAAACATTACCTCCTCCTGGCCTTTCGGCCTGGCGGAGGTAATCATTGTGAATCCAATTGCTAGTCATATGTTTACATGCTCAAGGAATCTGAAAACGTACACACAAACACTGTATGGGGGGGAATTGTGGCGCTTGGCGGTAGTCATATGTTTACATGCTCAAGGAATCTGAAAACGTACACACAAACACTGTATGGGGGGAAATTGTGGCGCTTGGCGGAGGTCTGCGCTCTCCGAGTGCTTTTCTAGTTATTATTATTATTATTATTATTATAAGTATTCTCCTGGTGCTCATTTTGTTTGGTAACTTATTACCTCCGCCAGGCCGAAGGCCAGGAGGAGGTTATGTTTTTGCCGGGGTTTGTCTGTCTGTCTGTCTGTTTGTCTGTCTGTTTGTCTGTCTGTTGGTTAGCAAGATAACTCAAAAAGTTTTGGACTGATTTCGATGAAACTTTCAGGCATTGTTGGAAATAGTACAAGGAAGAACTGATTACATTTTGGGGATGATATGGATCACCGTCTTGATACAGGAATTTTTAAAAGCATTCTTTAACATTGTGAGATACGGCCATTTTCAACATGTGTGCAGGGGCAATAGAGGGCGCTGGTCGTCGTGTCTGACGAACACAAACTCCGCCTTCTTCAAAGTTTTAGGCACAAAAGCACGCGGAAAACTGTGGTGGGCAGGGCCCGCCAGCGTGCCTGTGTTTGCACCACGCTGCAAAAGCTGACACGGGCAGCTGTCCGCCGGCGGATTATTTGGCACAAATTCCCCGGCCAGCCATAGGGGCTGCGCAAAAACCAGCTCTCTGCCGGGGAAGCTTCAAATCCACTTTTTTTCCGCGGAGCGCAAACCCAATAAAACCCATGCCAACCTGTCTACCCAATTTGCATCCGTCAAAACAGTGGTGGCCCGGGCCCGCCAGCGTGCCTGTGTTTGCGCTACGCTGCAAAAACTAAGACAGGCAGCTGTCCGCCGCCGGATTATTTGCCAGAAATTCCCCGGCCAGCCATAGGGGCTGCTCAAAAACCAGCTCTCTGCCGGGGAAGATTCAAAAACCTCTTTTTTTCCGCGGAGCGCAAACCCAATAAAACCCACGGCAACCTGTCTACGCAATTTGCATCTGTCACTGAAGCCCTGAGTGCTGCTTTCAGTGATCTATGAAAACGCTCGCAGCCTGGTACTTTGCACATGAAGGAGATGGACACAACACCAACACTTCAGTTTATTTCCTCCGCCAAGGAGGTAATGCTTTTACTACTGAACCACTAATCCTATCATTGTGAATCCAATTGCTAGACATATGTTTTCATGGTCAAGGAATCTGAAAACGTACACACAAACACTGTACGGGGGGGAACTGTGGCGCTTGCCGGAGGTCTGCGCTCTCCTAGTGCTTTTCTAGTCTTGGCAATATTATGCAAATGATAGAAGGCAGTCTTAGAAACGAATTTAATATATGAAGTGAAAAAAAAACAGATCTTGATCAAAAAATAACTCCAAGGTTCCTCACAGAACTATTAAGAGAAACAGTAACCACATCCAAACTAAGAGTTTGATTTGGAAAGGTATTTCTAAGGTTTTTTGGACCGACTAAAATGACTTCAGTCTTATCTGAATTTAATAGCAGGAAATTACAAGTCATCCAAGCTTTGATTTCCTTAAGACAGGTTTCTAACTTGGCTATTTGATTACTATCATCTGGCTTCACTGACAAGTATAATTTGTGTCATCTGCATAACAATGAAAATGTATACGGTGCTTTCTAATAATGTTGCCTAACAGAAACATATATAAACTAAAAAGAGTAGGGCCTAGCACAGATCCCTGTGGAACTCCATGACTGAGCTTTGAGTTGAAAGAAAACTCATTATTGACATGAACAAACTGGAACCTATCAGATAAGATCTAAACCACTGCAAAGAAGTTCCATTAAGTCCAACATAGTGTCCTATTCTATCAAGTAGAATATTATGATCGATAGTATCAAAAGCTGCACTAAAGTCTAAAAGGACAAGTACAGAAACAAGTCCATTATCAGATGCGATAAGATAAGATAAGATAAGATAAGCCTTTATTAGTCCCACAACGGGGAAATTCCAGGATTGCAACAGCACAGGGATAGCAACACTCAGAGCAACAATCAGAAGGCAAGAAAAAAACAAGCAAGCAAGAGCAGCTAATATACATATGTACGTATTACTATAAAATATATACAGTATATATACACACACACACAGACACACAGTGCAGAGCATTGTAGCTGGATGGAATAAATATATGAATATATGAACACAGTGCAGAGCATTGTAGCTAGATGGAATAAATATGTAAATATATAAACACCCACAGTACGGAGCATTGCAGCTAGGTGGAATAAATATGCAAGTATATAAACACACACAGTGCGGAGCAATGTAGCTAGATGGAATAATATGTAGATATATAAATATATAAACACACCCAGTGCTGAGCATTGTAGCTAGATGGAATAAATATGTAAATATATAAACACACACAGTGCAGAGCATTGTTGCTAGATGGAATGAAACAGCATAACCGTCTACTTAGTTATCCTACATGGTATGATTATGTGCCCATACATATTCTCACCCTCCAAAGCGACCGGTAAGTTCCTAGTTGTATGCCGGAGGGGACCATTGTGTAAGTCTATTGCATCTTTTGCATTCAAAAACTATTAGTTTGTTACGTCTTTTTGCTATCTCTGCGAGCAGCCCTGCTTAGGTTGTACAGTCTGACAGCCGTTGGTAGGAAGGACCTACGAAACCTCTCGGTTGTGCACCTGGGATGATGTAGTCTGCTGCTAAATGAGCTCCTCAGTGCATTCAGTATGTCCTGCATAGGGTGGAACTCGGACTCCAGCAGAGATGACAGTTTAGCCACCGTCCTTCTCTCTCCTATCTCCTCCATCGGATCAAGGCGCTGCCCCAGGACAGAGCTAGCTTTCTTAATCAGTTTGTTCAGTCTCTTCCTATCGGCTGCAGTAATGCCACTGCCCCAGCAGACCACTCCAAAAGTGATGGCTGATGCCACCACCGTGTCATAGAATGACTTCAGCAGCGCCCCTTGTACACCAAAAGACCTGAGTCTCCTCAGCAGGAACAGCCTGCGCTGTCCCTTCTTGTAGAGTGCATCAGTATTGTGTGACCAGTCTAGTTTATTGTTCAGATGAATACCCAGGTACTTATAGGATGTCACCATCTCGATGTCTGTTCCCTGTATATTTACTGGTACTGTGAGGGGCTGCCCATGCCTGCGGCAGTCCACCACCAGCTCCTTAGTTTTCCTCGCGTTGATCTGGAGGCAGTTCCGATGGCACCAGTCCACGAAGTCCTGGATAAGCCCTCTGTACTCAGCTTCATCTCCATTGGAGATGAGGCCAACGATCGCAGAGTCATCAGAGAACTTCTGTAGATGGCAGTGTGTTGTGTTGTGTGAGAAGTCCGCAGTATAAAGAGTGAACAGGAAGGGAGCCAGCACCGTTCCCTGGGGGGCCCCCGTGCTACTGATGATCGTGTCGGACACACAGTCCCGGGTTCTCACAAACTGAGGCCGGTTCGTGAGGTAGTCCAGGATCCATGATGACAGGTGCTGGTCCACCCCTGCGCGCAGCAGCTTGTCCTTCAGGATCATCGGTTGGATGGTGTTGAAAGCACTGGAGAAGTCAAAGAACATGATCCTCACCATATTCCCGGGCTTCTCCAGGTGGGACAGAGAACGGTGAAGGAGGAAGATCACCGCATCCTCCACCCCAATGCCATGCTGGTAGGCGAACTGGAGTGGATCCATCGCTGGTTCCACCAGGGGGCGGAGGTGAGCAAGGAGCAGTCTCTCCAGGGTCTTCATCAAGTGGGACGTCAAGGCCACCGGTCTGTAGCTGTTCAGGTCTTTGGGGTGGGAAGTTTTTGGTACAGGTACCACACAAGATGTTTTCCACAGCTGTGGTACCCTCCCCAGTTTCAGGCTCATGTTGAAGATATACGTCACAATCCCACACAGCTGGTCTGCACAGGACTTGAGGAGCTTTGCGCTGATGCCGACCGGTCCCGGCGCCTTCCTCGCCTTGATCTTCCTCAGCTCCGTCCTCACCTGGGTCCTGGTCAGGGTCAGGATGGGGGGCTGTGTGTTGGGAGTGGGGGGGTGTTGGTGGAGTGGGGAGTGGGCAGCAGGACTTGATTTCTTTAGAGGCAGCAGTGGTTGTTGTGCAGTCAGGGGGGAGGGCGGTTGGTCAAATCTATTGAAAAACAGATTCAGGTTGTTCGCCCACTCCCTGCCCCCTGTGGCCTGGGGGGAGGTATTCTGGAGCCCCGAGATGGTTTTGAGGTTTCTCCAGACCCCGCTGATGTCGCTCTGTTGCAGCTTGTCCTCCATCTTCTTCCTGAAGCTGTCCTTGCCTTCTCTGATCTTTCTCCTCAGCTCCCTCTGTACGGACTTCAGCATCTCCCTGTTCCCTGACCTGAAGATCCTCTTCTTCTCTCTCAGAAGTGTTTTTATCTCAGGGTTGATCCAGGGTTTGTTGTTTGAGTGACGCCGTATGGTCTTGGTGGGAACGGATTTGTCCACACAGAAGCTGAGGTAGCCCGTGAAGGTGTGAATGAGGCCATCGATGTCCTCACCATGTGGATCGCAGAGCTGCTTCCAGGCGGTGGCTTCAAAACAGCCCTTTAGGGTGTCCATTGTCTCCTCAGACCATAACTCCACAGTGTGCATGGCCGGAGGTTGTCTGTGCACTAGGGGTTTGTACACCGGCCGGAGATGAACCAAGTTGTGATCCGATCTCCCGAGTGGGGGGAGTTGTGATGAGGTGTACGCCTCCTTAGTGTTTGCGTAGAATAAATCCAGTGTTTTATTGTCTCTAGTGTGGCATGTGACATACTGGGTGAACGTGGGTAGAATGGGAGACAGTGAAACATGGTTGAAATCGCCTGAGATGAGGAGAAGAGCATCTGGGTGTTCTGTCTGCAGCCTGCTGGTTACTGAATGGATGACGTCACGTGCTGTCCCAGCGTTCGCCGTCGGATTTGCATAAACAACAATGCAGATCACGTGTGAGTGTTCTCTCGGGAGATATGTAGGCCTCATGCTAACAGCTAGCAACTCAATGTCTTTGCTGCAGTGTCGTTGTTTAACAGTGATATGTCCCGGTCTGCACCAGTTGTTGTTAACATACATTATCACTCCACCGCCCCTAGCCTTGCCACTGTCTGGTGTTCGGTCAGCTCGTATCATGTGAAAACCCTCCAGCTCAATGTTAGCATCTGCTGCTAGTTCAGTTAGCCACGTCTCAGTAAACAAAAGGAGAGAGCACTCCCGGTATGTGCTATCATAACGGGAGATAGCCGCTAGCTCATCTAACTTTCCCAGTATCGACCGTACATTTCCCATGACAACAGATGGAAGGGAGGGTCTGTACCTTATATTTTTTGTCCTCCGCCTTACTCCAGCCCGGCAGCCGCGGCGTTTTCGCCTCAGTTCTCTCGGTATGTCGAGTTTTTCCAATGGGACCGGGTGGCGGTTGAATGCTAGCAGCTGTTCTCTGCTGTATCGTATCCTGCTATAAACAGTGGCTCCGTCCACCGGCTCAGGAGACATTTAGGACGATCTGTGTGTCCGTGATATAAGTGGGGTGAAAAAAAAAGACGGATCAAAAGAGAGAGGAAGGGAAAAAGACTCGGAATCGAGCCGCTGTTGCAAAAGGCAGCCTACTCGGGTAGGATAAGGAGGTCATTAGTGACCTTCACTAAGGCTGTTTTAGTACTATGATGATTCTAAACACAGATTGAAACTCTTCAAATAAACCATTTCAAATCAAATCAAATCAAATCAAACTTTATTGTCATATTGCTGTACATACAACTGTAGTGCAGGCAAGATGAAATTGCGTTTCTCTCGGCATCCATATAAGAAGCAGCATGATTTAAGACACACTCCCACATAGCTCCACCCCCCGCCCCCACCCCCCCATCCATTCACACATCCCTGAGACATACTTGGGGAAAAAGAATAACTAACTATAATATACAAAATGTCCGTAGGTGCAGTAGTGTGTATGAGAGATTCCGGGTCAGCTGTTCAGCATCCTGACAGCTTGTGGAAGGAAGCTGTTGATCAGTCTGGTGGTTCTGCCTCTGATGCTCCAGAATCGTTTACCAGATGGAAGAAGTTCAAAGTGTTTATACAGAGGGTGAGAACGGTCCTTGACGGTGTTCAGTGCCCTGCTCCTACAACGGTTCTGAAAAAGTTCTTGTACAGAGGGGAGGGAGACTCCAATTACCCTCTCCGCCCCCTTGACTATCCTCTGCAGGGCTTTTTTGTCTGACATACTGCAGCTGGAGTACCATGTAGCAATGCAGTACGTCAGAACACTCTCCACCACACCTCTGTAGAAGGTCCTGAGGATGCAGATGGGGAGAGAGGCCTGTTTGAGTTTCCTCAAGAAGTGTAGTCTCTGCTGAGCCCGCTTCCTGATCTCCAAGGAGTTCTTGCTCCAGGTCAGGTCCTGCGAGATCTGCACTCCGAGGAACTTGATGTTCTCTACTCTCTCCACTAAACGGCCGCCGATGATGAGGGGGACGTGCTCAGGCTGTGACCGCCGGAAGTCAATAATCTTCTCCTTTGTTTTGTCCACGTTGAGCACCAGATTGTTCTCCCTGCACCAGCCCTCCAGGTCTCTCACTTCTTCCCTGTACATTGATTCCTCATCCCTCTGAATAAGTCGGTGCAAGTGGTCAAATAATTGCATAGCAACAACTCTTTCTGAGATGTTTGAAATGAAAGACAGATTAGAGATTGGTCTATAGTTAACTAAAACTCCTGGATCCAGCGTTAGCTTTTTGAGTAAGGGTTTAATTACAGCAGTTTTAAAAGCCTGCGGTACATGGCCTAATGTTAATGAAGAATTGCTTATTTGAAGAATAGAGCTACCAGTAAATAGGAAGACTTCTTTAAATAACCTGGTAGGAATAGGGTCTAAAAGACAGGTTGAAGGCTTGGATGAGGAAACTGTTTTATCTAACTCTAAAAGGTCAATTGGAGTAAACTCATCCAAACAAATGTTAATTGAAGGAGTTGTAGTAGTTACTGTATTTAAGTTAACGGTGGGAAGAATCTGACTGATTTTTATCTCTGATAAATGAAATTTTATTATTGAATAAGTCCTGACTAGTAAGCTCTAAGGGAATACTAGGACTGACAGAGTCCTGACTCTTTGTCAGCCATGCTACAGTGCTGAAAAGAAACCTGGGATTATTCTTGTTCTCTTCTATTAATACAGAATAATAACTTGTTCTAGCTTTTCCAAGAGATGTTTTATAAATTAAAAGATGATTTCTCCAAGCTAAATAGATTTCATCTAAATTAGTGGAGTGCCATTTTCTTTCTAATTGATGAGTCCTCTGTTTTAAGCTATGAGTTTCTGTGTTGAACGAAGGAGTAAAAAATCTCTGATTAGACTTTTTCTTTTTTAAAGGGGCTAACATGTCTAGAGTCTGACACAGAGAAGCTGTAACACTATCTACCATGCTATCAATTACAGAAGGAGCAAGCTCTCTACAGCTAATTTCTGCTGTGCTGACACATGGCATAGAGGAAACAATCTGCATAAATATGGTAACAACATCATCTGAGATATCTACTGTAGTAATTTTTTTCTTTGGAGCCAAATAGTCAGAAATAGTAAAGTCAAAGGTTAACAGACAATGGTCTGACAGTACAGGGTTATAAGGAGACACTACCAGATCTATGTCATACAGTATGTCAGAACAAGGTCCAACGTGTGGTGGCGATAATGGGTAGAATTTCCTACTTTCTGAGAAAACCCCATCGAGTCTAATATTGAATTAAATGCCATATTAAGGCAGTCCCTATCTACATCTACATGTATATTAAAGTCCCCTACTATAATTATTCTATCTGATTTCAGCACTAAATCAGCTAAGAATTCAGCAAATTTGGATAAAAACTCTGAGTAGGTTGATGGAGGACAATAAACTATGGCAAATAAAATTGTGTTTTACCTAAAATTTCTAAAGTGCCCAGTACTGAGAACCTACTCCTCCTCCACGACCAGAACTTCTGGGATTTTGACAGTTTAAATAACCATAGGGAGTTGATTCATTTAAACCAACATAATCCTCTTGCCCTAACCAAGTCTCTGTAAGGGATAATAAATCAATCTGATGATCAATTAACAGATCATGGACTAGCAGAGACTTGGGAGTTAGAGACCAAATATTTAATAAACCACATTTAATTTTTAAATTATGAGGAGGAAGAGAAGCCAAATCATTAAATTTCGAGACTTCATGTTTAATTTGAGTTTTACCAACTTTTTGTTTAATTACTTTTGGATGCTTATACATTATATTTTTATTAACTTTGGAGGGAGTAGACAATGACTCTCTGATGGGGAAGACAGGGACTAAGTTGAGGGGTGGCGGATGAAGAGGAGCTGCAGAGAGGCGTGTAAGACTGCGACTCTGCTTCCTGGTCCCAACTCTGAGTTGTCAAGGTTTTGGAAATTTGGATAAAAATGATGCCAGATTGTTAGATAAAAGAGACACACCATCTAAAGTGGGATGGATGCCGTATTGTCTAATAAGACTGGGTTTTCCCCAAAATGAGCTCCAATTGTCTATTGCCTCATTTCCACTAGCCCAGTTCGACTAGCCTCGTTTCGTTTTGTTACTACTCGTTTCTGCCGCAGTTGTGCGTCCATTACAACCGTGTAAAGCCGTGTATAGCTGGGGTGGGCGGGATTTTTTTTACAGCAAGGCGGCGCCACACTCCCGTGACGTAAAACACGCGACCCAAGCCAAACACAACATGGCGGCTTTACAAGGCGACTCCTCGGTCTGTGGCTTTTTTCACCATAAATGCCAAAAAGGACCATCAGACAAGGGTACAGGCAGTGAGACGAAACACTCTGGAATAGTTCTGCAGCTTCTGGAGAGAGCCGAAGACGTGAGGATACAAACTAGGTCATATGTGACGGTAAGCTAATGGTTGCTAATGCTAGTTTGCTATAAGTACGTCGTACTACACTGTAATCTCTGCAAGTTATCACTGTTAGGTACTAAAATATGTACGCTGTGTGTGTTTCAGATGGCTCTGTTGTGGGAAAATTACCACTTCAAACGGTCAGTCTGGCGTTCATGTACAGCCTGTCAACTGAGTGACAGGCTGAGTGAGCCTGTCAACTGTCAGCACAGCTTCACAAACGATCAGTGGTTGTAGAGCTTAAGAATGTCTGGTTTATTTCCTGTGCAAAAAATTGCTCTGATCTAAGTAAAGGAACCCTATTTCACTGTTTATGGGAATGTAGAAAAATCAGAATGTTTTGGGAAGAGGTGAGGGTAACAATTGAAAAAATAATTTCAAAACAATTCACATTGAACCCTAAACTGTTTTTGTTGGGTCTGTATCCAGAAAAACATAACTTTAATAAGAGTGAAAGAACATTCATAGACCTCAGTTTGCTTAATGCCAAAAAATGTATTGCATTACTGTGGAAAAACTCATAGACCAGATGTGACTCAGTGGTTAAGACAGATGTTAACAACCTTCCACTAGAAAGAATAACATACATACTGAAATCAAAGGAAAATGTGTTTGAGAATATATGGAGACCTTTCATTGATTATGTAAAGAAAGTAAACATAATTTCTGAAGAAGAAGGTGAATGATATGTGTGGACCTTGCAAATTCCAAGCTGGTGAATGTATATTATGTATTCTTATGTAATAGATTACCTAGACTAAACAGAGGAACATTGTTGTTGACTTGTTTTTGTTAATGGTTGTTTTTATTACCCTTTTTTTGTTATTTTGTTATTGTTCTTTTTAGTTTTTAAATTACTTTTGTGTTAATGTCTGACTGTATGTGCTGTTTGTAAAAAAAAAAAAAGGTTCAATAAAAATATTGTGGGAAAAAAAATTGCTCTGATCGAGACAGTGAGTGTGAGATCGAGTGTGAGATGGTGTCATAGCAAAAAATGATCAGCTGACACAACTTGATCGCCAGGTTAATAACTATATTAGCCACAAAATGTATATTCAAAAGTAAACAGTACTGAGTTCGGTATAATAAGATGTATTTGACAGTTATGATGCATTTTAGGCCAAAACAAACTTGATCTAGGATTAAAAGCAATTAAAATAATGCAGTCACAAGGTTACATGGAAAATGCTTGATTTACTAGATACATATACTGTAGAAATATATATTCTCTGCATCAACAATGTACTATACATGCATTCATGTAGTATTGCACTGACAAACCTCTGAAGTTTTTGCAGATGTCTCTTTTTTATATGTGAAGGTTACCACCATGTGACATAAATTTCTTAAAAATGAGCCATTATTTTCAAGGTCACCCATTAATGGTTTGTACTATTGACTCTTTTCCAACCAGTGTATTAACAGACAAAAATAGAAATCATAATGCAAACACATAAGTCACTAAATTGTTTATTACAATCAGCAGCAAATTCCAGATTATTCAGAATGTGCAAAACTCAAACTGTAAGACTGGGTCACTCAGCAGCTGGGATGTGCAGCTCACACTGGTCTCAGATCAGCAGATCTTAGGCCTGCATTTCTGTAAATAGTGACGCAAGGTCCAGTTTGGGGTGGATCGATCGTTTACCTCTTGCCTAGACAAAAGACAGAAATGGATGGTGGTTAAAGAAAGGAAGTTTAAAACATATTTGGGAAATACACTTGTTGCTAAAAGCCAGTGGTGGAATGTGAATGAATGAATCTTTATTTCGGATAGATTAAAAGGAAATAGAATAATATAACAAAGGGGAAAAAAAATCTAATAAGGTCAAATTAAACAATAACTCCTCTGATTACACAGTTCAACATAGGTTATCTGAAATGGGTGATCACTGAAGCTGCAGCTTATATTGCCCACCATATTCCATCCAAGAATTCAAAAGAAAAACAAAACAGCAGCGATTTCAATTCCATTGTTACAATAAAGTACTTTGTTGTTGTATTTAATCACAATTGTCATGTAGCTGCACTGATGTAAAGTCGATTTTACAAGGGCTGGGTTACATTTAAAATCATCTGCTTTTACTGTGGCCTCAGCAATCAGAATGAATTAATACATTCACTTGAATGGAATATAGTACTTTAACTGAAGGTGTGCATCACAGAGTATGGAGTTGCTCAGTCAAAATATGGAGATTTTATCAATAAAAGTTTGTCTGGAATGTAAAAGTGTCTCTTCTTGCCCTGGCTTCAAGTGTGGGTGGTGTTTTGTACTTTTATTGCTAAAATATAAAAGGAAGCACTACAATGGGTCTCAAATATTTGTAATGTGTCCTGTTACTGCATGAGTTTATTGATGATAGAGTATAAACTACACATATAAACTAGATTATATTGATGACCGAACAACTGCCATTCCCCAAAAGATACAGTTATGAACATAACTCACAAAGGATCACACAAGTGATCTGACAAAAAAATAAATACATTAACAAGTGGTTTATTTTACAGTTGATGTGTCATATTCACACAATCAAATAAATCTCAGTTCAGTCCCTTTTATATTAAGTGGAAATTGTGCTACTCTGGTTCTGACACTTTTACCTATAAAAGCAAAGGATTTCAGTACTTTCCACAGTGGCGTTGTCCGTTGTTGAGTGGCTGATTCCCTCCTCCCTAGACGAATGACAGAAATGGATGGTAGTTAGTTTCAAGCAAGTTCAACACTGATACAGGCACATCTCAAAAATTAGAATATCATGAAAAAGTTAAATATTTTTGTCACTCATTTCAGAAAGTGAAACCCATATATAGATTCATTACAGGGACAGTGATATATTGAAAGTGTTTATTGTAATATTGATGATTATGGCTACAGCCCATATTAACCAACACCTCAGCGGCCAACATTTCTATTTAAAAAATATTTTTTAAAGTTTATGTAATATTCTAATTTTTTGCCAAATTGAATTTGGGGTTTTCAGGGGCTGGAATGTGAATTAATGAATGAATCTTTATTTTGGATTGATTAAAGGTAAAGATGAAAAGAAAATAGAATAATATAACAAAGGGGAAAAAATCTAACAAGGTCAAATTAAACAATAACTCCTCTGATTATACAGTTCAACATAGGTTATCTGAAATGGGTGATGGCTGAAGCTGCAGCTTATATTGCCCACCCGTATTCCATCCAAGAATTCAAAAGAAAAACAAAACTGGAGGGATTACAATTTGAATGTGACAATAAAGTACTTCATTGTTGTATTTAACCACAATTTTCAAGTAGCTGCGCTTCACTAGATTTTACAAGGGCTGGGGTTTTTTTTGATTGATTGATTGATTTTTATTTGAACATTGTTAAAGAAAGAAAAAAAAAGAGAGTTCAAAACACAACAAAAAAAAACAAACCAAAATAAAATGTTCAAAAGGAGTGGGAAGAAGCCAACGCTTATACAGTCCCACCCCTTCTCCACACCAAACAAATTACAGTATTACTCATAATCATCATTATCCCACAACCACATTCACAGTAATACACCCATAGTCAATTTATACAACAAAAATGACACAACAATGACAGTCCATATCCAACAATATTACAACAACAATAAACATACAATTCTGGCATGTTCAATGCAAACACAAACAACACCATCACCTTCACAATCACCATAACACACAACAACCTTCCCTCACTGAAGACACAATGTAACATCACTGCCCTTCATTCTCATACTGCTCAAAAATCATTTCTTTATATGTTGATTTAAATATATGGATGTTGGGACATTGCCTGTGTTTCTCCCCCAACCCATTCCACAATTTTACCCCACACACAGACACACAAAAACTCTTCCGTGTAGATCTTACTAAGTGAATTTTAAATTTTGTATTCCCCCGTAAATTATATTTCCCTTCTCTCTCCCTGAATAGATTCTGTATATTGTGTGGCAAGAGGTTTTTACTAACTTTAAACATTAATTGTGCTGTGTAATAATGAACCAGATCCCATAATTTCAATAACTTTGAATGTAAAAACAATAAATTAGTATGTTCGAGGTACCCAACTTTGTGTATAACACGGACTGCCCTTTTTTGTAATATTAACAATGAATTAAGTTTACTTTTATAACTGTTACCCCAAACTTCTACACAATAAGTCAAGTATGGAAGTACTAATGAACAATACAAAATATGAAGTGATTTATAATCTAGGACCTGCTTAATTTTATTTATAATTGCAATATTTTTTGCAACTTTATTTTGTATGTATCTGACATGTGGTTTCCAACTAATTTTATCATCCAGTACTACACCCAAAAACTTGATCTCCTTAACTTTTTCAATAACTACATTATCTATATGAATGTGTATATCTTCTTTATTTTTACAATTACCAAATATCATTACCTTAGTTTTATCTATATTTGTGATAGTTTATTACAATCCATCCATTTTTTTTAGCTTATTTAATTCATTATTTAGAGTATGGATTAGTTGATTATAATTATTTCCAGAATAAAATAAATTAGTATCATCAGCAAATAATATTATTTTTAATAATTTAGAAACTTGGAATATATCATTTATATATATGTTAAATAATTTGGGCTGGGTTACATTTAAAATCATCTGCTTTTACTGTGGCTTCAGCAATCAGAATGAATTAATACATTCACTTGAATGGAATCTAGTACTTTAACTGATGGTGTGCATCACCGAGTATGGAGTCACTCAGTCAAAAGAAGAAGTTTTTATCAATAAAAATTTGTCTTGTCTGTAAAAGTGTCTCTTCTTGCCCTGGCTTCGTGTGTAGGCGGTGTTTTGTACTAGCATTGCTAAAATAGAAAAGGAAGCACTACAATGGGTCTCAAATATTTGTAATATGTCCTGTTACTGCATGAGTTTATTGATGATAGACTATAAACTACACATATAAAGTAAATTATATTGACGACTGAACATCTCACATTCGCCAAAACATACAGTTATGAACATAACTCACAAAGGATCAGACAAGTGATCTGACAAAAAAATAAATACATTAACAAGCGGTTTATTTTACAGTTGATGTGCCATATTCACACAATCAAATAAATCTCAGTTCAGTCCCTTTTATATTAAGTGGAAATTGTGCTTTTGACACTTTACCTATAAAAGCAAAGGATTTCAGTACTTTCCACAGTGGTGAGGTAGGTTGTGGGGAGGCTGATTTCGTCTTGCCTAGACAAATGACAGAAATGGATGTTGGTTAGTTTCAAGCAAGTTCAATACATATACAGCCACATCTCAAAAATTAGAATACCATGAAAAAATTCAATATTTTTTTCACTCATTTCAGAAAGTGAAACCCATATATAGATTCATTACAGGGACAGTGATATATTGAAAGTGTTTATTTTAATATTGATGATTACGGCTACAGCCCATATTAACCAACACCTCAGCGGCCAACATTTATATTTAAAAACTATTTTTTAAAGTTAATTTTATGTAATATTCCAATTTTTTGCAAAATAGAATTTGGGGTTTTCAGGGGCTGTAAGCTGTAATCAGCAAAATTAAAATAAATAAATGCTTCAAATATATCACTGTCTGTGTAATGAATCTATATAATATACGGATTTCACTTTCTGAAATGAGTGAGTGGTGGGATGTGACAAAAATGCTTCGTTTCCCTGACAAGCACTGCAGGATCCACAGAATAGGTGTGTGGGTCTATTCTGATGCTTTAGAAAATTATATGAATGACTTTATAAATCACTGGTTTGAAAAAGCAATTTTAATATGACGAGATTTCGGCTCGTGTGGTCCATTTCACCAGTATCTGTCACCATGGGTTGAGATGCCGTCTCGGCACTCAGTCTTCATCCCTGCTTCTCATTGAGCAGCGTCTCAGCTCGCTCCCAGCTGGCAGCATTACGGACGGCTGGGGCCAATTAGTCCTCATCAGCTGGGGCGCTGCCAATGAGAATAAATAGGAGCAGCCTCGATGACTCGGGGCTGCGACATAAGCACTGCTAAGCTGAAGCCCCTTCGTCTGGTGTCAGCCTCTACTCCCCTTGCAGCATTCCTGTGTTTGTATCCCGCTGTGAGTATGCACGTCTTGTTACCCCTATGTCCGGTACGAGCTTCCTACCCCTGCGCTGTGCAACCTGTGAGTGTACGTCTGCATGAGTATCTGTGCTCTCCTCATCCCTCATCCCTCAACCTTAATAAAACATCTCGACTCACTGGCTCGCCCCTGGCTCTTATTGCTCGGCTCCCTAGAGCCGGGTATGACAGTATGTCGCAGCCAGAAGAGTTACCGGCGGCCGTGAGTCGCCGTGGAAATGTACCTTTCTGTCCGGGAGTCAGCGCTGCTAGCATGCCGTTTCCCAGGAGTCACTTCCGGCGCCAGGGCGACGAGCTGAGGTCCATCTCGGAGGCTGTCGACGGGACGCTTTTCACCCTGCACGACGCCTCCAACGCGAGACGCTGGCATCCGGGCCGTGCTGAGGAACTCCTGGACTGTCACCCTCGCTCTGTGTACCATCTGGAGGACAGCGCCAGGATAGACGCCGCAGGTACACAGCGAGAGAAGCTCCACGGGGTGGATGGAAATCCCGGCAGGAGGTCGAAGTGGGCGACGTCTTTCCCCGCTTCGGAGTCCCGTTCCTGCCGCCATTCCAGTCCGGGAGTTCGCGCCAACCAGAGGGCTTCCCCCGACCTGCGCCACGTCACTCGGGATTCCCTTCAAGGAGCCGCAGCTGACAGCAGTTATGTCTGGGGTCGAGTGGTTGTCGTGAGCTCCACTGTGTTTCCTGTCACCACCTTCAGGCATGTGGCGGCGGCAGTGAGATTGATGGAGAGGACTTCAGGGCTACGAAGCTTTCCCATGCTCGACGCCTTCCTCGCCTCGATCTCCGATCTGGAGCGGCGAATCCTGGGTTTCCCCCTCGCTTCGTCCCCTGGGAATAGCCGTCATCACATCGCCGAGTCACCTCTGCACGAACCTCGTCCGGATCCAGTTCTGGGCCGCCATCAGGACCGTTCCTCCCACGCAGCTGTCACCTCTTCGCCTCGTCAGTGTGGAGTTTTCACAGCCTCGTTCCCTGAGCCTCGTTTCCCCGCTGTCATTCCTGGACAATCGGGCTGGCTCACCCCGGCTGTTTCCCCCTCCTCCTCGACGCGCTTCCTGACTGCTGAGTGTGCCTGGAATCCCGGCCTGGCGAGCTCTCTGCTGGAGACAACGCAAGCGACCCTCAGACGAATTCCCGGGGGGTCCTCCGTTATCGCCGGGCGGGGAGAGGAAGAAGCAGAATCCACTACAGCAGGCAATACTCAACCTCCAGGAGGCAGGCAAGTCATAGTTTTTTCACACCTGCTTAATGATTTGCTCTGTCACATTCCTGGAGGAGGAGTTCAGGGTTCGCAGCTCCCTGAACTCCCCCCACCTGCTGTAACCTGTGCTCCTAATCCTGCATCCTCTGTGTCTCTCTCCGCCGAGCGGTCCCCGGCTCCGGGTCAACGTGGTGGGATAAGGAGAGGACCTGTGGTTCCGCAGCTACATTGCGGACGGAGGAGGGGGACTGACTGCTGCGTGGAGTCTGCGTCGACGACTGAGCATCCCCGGGTCTCCACGGAAGAGCAGTTTGGTCCAGCGGGACGAGATTCCTCTGGCTTCCCGCCGAGTGGATCGTCGGCGGGGTCACCGGAGCTGGAGGGACCTCAAGCTGCGCTGACCATCGTGCTGGCTGCGGGGCCCGACGCGGCTGGATGGGAGCCTGACGACGACCTCCTGACGACGGATCCTGGATCTTCGCAGTCCTGGATGACGTCAGAACCCGAGATCAGGCGAGTGCTCTCCTTTCTTTTTTCCCCTTTTATCTTTGAGCACTTCAGCCTGTCTCTAGGGGAGATGAGCCGGGTGCAGCCGCCCGCTGCGTCTGAGCTCGTCTCGCCGGGTTCTGGCGCTGCCGGTGATCCTGATCCCGGTTCTGTTTTCTCTTCTGAGCCTTCTTCCAGGGTCACCGGCGAGGAGTTGCTGTTCCTCATGGTCCTGGAGGGTCCAGGTTCAACGTTGGAGGTCGGTTCTGGTGCAGTGTCCAACGTGGGTTCGCCCGAGACCCGATCGGGGTCCAACGTGGGTTCGCCCGAGACCCGATCGGGGTCCGATGTGGGTGCTGCCCCAGTGTTGTCCAGGTCCAGTGAGGAGGTGGCCATTTCCCTGCGGCCTGACGCCCGTCGCCCTCGTCATCGGCTCTCCCCTGAGCCTCTTCCACCGGGATCCGCTCTGACCCTTCGTCCGTCTCAACGGTCCTGGTGGTTGAGTGATGCGGGTCGACGACCCGACCCACAAAACTTTCGGTTCGGTGATCTGGTTCCCCCCACTGGTCTGTGTTTGCCTTTGGGCGGCCTGGTTCGGCTGCCGGTGGACTGGATTCCTGGGATCTGGGTCCGGAGTTCGCCGTCCGAACATTTCTCTTCCCCTGGTTCGCCAACTGGACAATGGGCGGGGAGATCTCCGGAGCCATCTCGGCCATTTTTGGACTCTGCCTGCCATACTCCTCGGGTGTCACTTTTTTTCTTTTATCATTATTAAGGTCACTCGGGTGTGATATTTTGTCCTGTTGGTGGATACGTATTTATAGTGCTGTGTGTTTTCCATCCCTCGTACTCAGCATTTTACTTTTTGTACCATGTTTTTAGCCTCGTTTTTGCATTGTAGAGTTATGTTTTGTTTCCTATCAGACCATACTCTGCAGTTGTCCGTTCGCTCCAGTCACTTTCACTTTAGGTGACTGTGGGCATTTCTATGTATATCCGTAGTGTTGTGGGGTTTCCTTTGCCCGCACTGAGTATTTCTTTTTTGTGCCCTGATTGTTCATTATAGAGTCATGTGCTTTGTTTTCCTTAACACCATGCTCTGTAATTGTCCATTTGTTCCAGTCACCTTCACTTCTCTTGGTGACTGTGTGTGTATATATATATTAGCGCTGTGTATTGTGTTTTCCTTTATTAACCATACTCAGCATTTTTGCCCTGTACCTTTTTAGTGGTTTGTTTTTTTCCTTGCTCTGGGTCACGCTTTGTTGGTACTCTCTGAGTAGTGTGTAACCGGCGTTGTGACCCAGTTCTTCTCCCCATCTGTACCTGGGTTAATTATTCCCTGTTTTGTTCAGTATTGTATTTGGGTTTTTTTTTTCTGCTACCCTACATTGCCCCATTGGTGTTGTCCTTCCCTTGGCTTCTTCCCCTCCGGTCCTGCCTCCCTTCCTCCCACCCTAGGTGGGGGGGGGGGGGGGGCTGGGATGTTCCTGGTCGTTCAGGAGCCCGACCTTGAGGGGGGGCTCTGTCACCATGGGTTGAGATGCCGTCTCGGCACTCAGCCCATGTTTTCCTTCATCCCTGCTTCTCATTGAGCAGCGTCTCAGCTGGCTCCCAGCTGGCAACATTACGGACGGCTGGGGCCAATTAGTCCTCATCAGCTGGGGCGCTGCCAATGAGAATAAATAGGAGCAGCCTCGATGACTCGGGGCTGCGACATAAGCACTGCTAAGCTGAAGCCCCTTCGTCTGGTGTCAGCCTCTACTCCCCTTGCAGCATTCCTGTGTTTGTATCCCGCTGTGAGTATGCACGTCTTGTTACCCCTATGTCCGGTACGAGCTTCCTACCCCTGCGCTGTGCAACCTGTGAGTGTACGTCTGCATGAGTATCTGTGCTCTCCTCATCCCTCATCCCTCAACCTTAATAAAACATCTCGACTCACTGGCTCGCCCCTGGCTCTTATTGCTCGGCTCCCTAGAGCCGGGTATGACAGTATCACAATATAAACAGGGAGGCTATAACCCCTGGCATGTGGAAACACATTCTAGCATTAAATTGCATACAATTTAATGCACAGGACCAAAGTGCAATACAAAACACAAACCAGGACTTTAACCAGGATTAACAGATTTGATCGTTTTGCTCTCACAAGCGAATATTTAGGAGAAAACAAGCGCGATTCAGCAGTTGGTACTAGCTAGCGCTAGCTACTGGCAAAAAAAAAAACAAAAAACATTAGCTAAAAAACGTTAGCCAGCACAGAACAGCACTTTATGGCTCCAAAAAAGTGAGCTTACCACCAACAGGATAAATAAGCAAACAGATGCACATTATTACAAATCACTCACCATCGATGGTTCTCTCACGTTCGTCTTCAGCTTGTCTATATAGTCCGGTTGTATGCTGGCCAGCCATCGGGTCCGGGTCACTCCTCACTGTGTAACTGCCACCAAGCAGAGAAAACTCTGCACCTCTTCGTTGGACCACGGTGTAGAGTTCCACAAAACCTACAACGCTGTCTCTATTAATATCGTATTTACTCCGTGACCGAGTTAGTCCGTGATTGTAAATGGCGGTTGTAAAGATTTCAATGAAGACGGGCACTTTCGTGACGTTACGCCCTGATGAATCAGTGGTTAGCAGTCGATTGACGTCAAATCACACCTCGCTTTCACTCGGTTAGACCCTGCCTCTTAAGCGGCATGAAAATAGTGTCGGTTAAACCGTGATGGGTATAGTGGAAATGGCGAGGAAGTGAATCGAGTAGAAACACGTAAGGCCAAGGTGATACTAATGGAAATGGCCCATATGTAGCCCACATCGTTTGCAGGACACCACACAGACAGCCAGAGGTTGAAGGATGACAGACGGCTAAAGATAAGATAAGATAAGCCTTTATTAGTCCCACAATGGGGAAATTCCAGGATTGCAACAGCACAGGGATAGCAACACTCAGAGCAATAATTAAATTACATAAACATGTCATCACTGATCAGATTGGGGAGGGGCCCAGAGAATACTACAGAGGCAGACATTGTTTTTGCAAAGTCACACACCAATTCCACATTAAGTTTTGTGACTTCCGACTGCTGGGAGTCGGACGTCATAACGTGGATAACAATTGTGGAGTATTTACAGTTACTTTTAGCCAGCATTTTCAAATTTGACTTGATGTCGCCTGCTCTGGCCCCGGGAATGCATTTGACTATGGCCACTGGAGTCTCGAGGTTCACGTTTCTAACTACAGAGTCGCCAATGATCAGAGTTTTTTCCTCAGCGGGTGTGTCGCTGAGCGGGGAAAAGTGATTAGAAACATGAACAGGTTGGTGGTGTACCATGGGCTTGTGACTATGCTTCCTTCTCACCGTCACTCACCCGTTTTCTCCTGACTGCTAAGGAGAGGTCGGAGCCGGGGGACCGCTAGCAGGCCGCCCTATGCTAGGGAGCTCTGCTGCAGCTAGGGGCGTCTGTCATTATTAACTGGTGCAGACGGTGGTTCAATGCAGCGGAGCCAGGATTCCAAATCAGACAACCTCGCCTTGAGTGCCTCAAAAAGACAACATTTATTATATTTACCATATCACTTAAAGAGGCAGAGATGTAGCTAAACATCTGACATAGAGAACACACCAGAGGAGAAGGGGAAGGAGAGCTTGTAGCCATATCTAGTGGCTAGCCCGAAGCTAACACAAACACAGATGAAAGGTGAACAGAAGGCTAAAGAGGGTGATTATAAGACACTGAATGCGCACACAGATGCCAGAGGCTTGTTAAACAGAAGTGAGAGGTGACGGTAGATAGAAAAAAAACATTAAAATACAATTAAAGGCAATAATCCTCAGGAGAGCAAACCACAACAACAGCCAGCAACACAGGAAATGACGGTATGTTACCACAGGAAGCGTCCGTCTGAAAAATTACCACCATCCATATCATCAGAGATGATATGGACATCAGACAGGCGATACTATATCTACTGTACAGGTGATGCAAAGCTGTGTTACAGAGTTTTGGGAGTTGTTATCTGTTCATGAGTCTGGTGGCAGTGGGAAAGAAGGAGTTTTTCAGTCTGGTTGTCCTGCATTTCACACTTCTGTACCTCCGGTCTGAGGATAGAAGTGTGAACAGTTTGTGCTGGGGTGGGTGGGGTCCCAGAAGATGGCGTCAGCTCTCTTTTGGACTCTGCAGTGGTAGATGCTCTGCAGAGAGGGGAGTGGAGTCCTGATGAGCTTCTCCGCTGTCTTCACCACTCTGCAGGCGTTTGCGCTCCAAGGCAGTGGTGCTGCCATACCACGTAGTGATGCAGTTGGTCAGGATGCTCTCGATGATGCAGCTGTAGAAATTGTTGAGGATCCTGGAAGACATGCCAAACTTCTTCAGCCTCCTCAGAAAGTACGGTCACTGCTGAGCTCTCTTAACCAGCTCTGTGGTGTTGTGTGACCACTTAAGGTCCTCGCTGATGTGGATGCCCAGGTATTTAAAGCTGCTCACCCTCTCCACCTCAAGCTTCCAGATGAACAGTGGCCGATGGGGTCTCCTCCTCCCTTTCCTCATGTCCACTATCATCTCCTTTGTCTTGTCCGTGTTGAGGGTGAGGTTGTTATCCTCACACCATGACACCAGGTTGGCCACCTCCCTCCTGTAGGATGCTTCGTCATCACCAGTGATGCGCTCTATCACTGCTGTGTCATCCGCAAACTTTAAGATAA
Organism: Pholidichthys leucotaenia; assembly: GCA_020510985.1. Lineage (NCBI taxonomy): Eukaryota > Metazoa > Chordata > Actinopteri > Cichliformes > Pholidichthyidae > Pholidichthys > Pholidichthys leucotaenia. The sequence continues at coordinate 95,277,967 of CM035845.1, read as the reverse complement.
GATAAGATAAGCCTTTATTAGTCCCACAATGGGGAAATTCCAGGATTGCAACAGCACAGGGACAGCAGCACTCAGAGCAACAATCAAGAAGACAAGAAAAACAAAAGAGCAGCGAATATACATATGTACACATAAATATATAAATATATATACACACAGTGCAGAGCATTGTAGCTAGATGGAATAAACAGCATAACCGTCTACTTAGTTATCCTACATAGTATGAATATGTACCCATACATATTGTCACCCTCCGTAGCGACTGATATTGTCCTAGTTGCATACTGGAGGGGACCATTTGTGTAAGTCTATTGCGTCTTATGCATTCAATACTATTAGGTTGTCACGTTTTTTTGCTATCTCTGCGAGCAGCCCTGCTTAGGTTATACATTCTGACAGCCATAGGTAGGAAGGATCTGCGAAACCTCTCGGTTGCGCACCTAGGATGATGTAGTCTGCTGCTAAATGAGCTCCTCGGTGCGTTCAGTATGTCCTGCATAGGGTGGGACTTGGACTCCAGCAGAGATGACAGTTTAGCCACCATCCTTCTCTCTCCTATCTCCTCCACTGGGTCAAGGCGTTGCCCCAGGACAGAGCTAGCTTTCTTGATCAGTTTTTTCAGTCTCTTCCTATCGTCTGCTGTAATGCCACTGCCCCAGCAGACCACTCCAAAAGTGATGGCTGATGCCACTACCGTGTCGTAGAATGTCTTCAGCAGCGCCCCTTGTACACCAAAAGACCTGAGTCTCCTCAGTAGGAACAGCCTGCGCTGTCCCTTCTTGTAGAGTGCATCGGTATTGTGTGACCAGTCTAGTTTATTGTTCAGATGAACACCCAGGTACTTGTAGGATGTCGCCATCTCAATGTCTGTTCCCTGTATGTTTACTGGTGCTGTGAGGGGTTGTCCTTGCTTGCGGCAGTCCACCACCAGCTCCTTAGTTTTCCTCGCGTTGATCTGGAGGCAGTTCTGATTGCACCAGTCCACGAAGTCCTGGATAAGTCCTCTGTACTCAGCTTCATCTCCGTTGGAGATGAGGCCAATGATCGCAGAGTTGTCAGAGAACTTCTGTAGATGGCAGTGTGTTGTGTTGTGTGAGAAGTCTGCAGTATAAAGGGTGAACAGGAAGGGAGCCAAAACCGTTCCCTGGGGGGCCCCCGTGCTACCGATGATCGTGTCAGACACACAGTCCCGGGTTCTCACAAACTGTGGTCGGTTAGTGAGGTAGTCCAGGATCCATGATGACAGGTGCTGGTCCACCCCTGTGCATAGCAGCATGATATTGTCCTTGTGGGAGGCAACACAGTCATGGGTGAAGAGGCTGTAGAGGATGGGGCTGAGAGCACAGCCCTGTGGGGCACCTGTGTTTGTGATGATGCTGGCTGAGGTCCTGTTACCCATCCTGACAGACTGGGGCCTGCCAGTTAGAAAGTCCAGTAGCCAATATACTGATGTGCCAGGAATATCCCCAGGTGTTCTTTGGGAAGCAGCAAAAGCGGTCATGCGCTGTAAAATAATCTCTTACTGTTCATACAAGAATAAAAAAGAAAAAGCACTGGTACTGGACTTAGAACAGAAAATTTAAATCACTGGAGACAACCTGTGCCATTTCCCCACAGGAACAGACACTTAACGATCTGAGAAAATTAAAGTTGGAATTAAAAGAAATTACAAACAAAAGAGAACAGTTTTTAATACAAAGACTGCGTCTTGAGAAGTTTGAACACAGTAATAAATCGGGGCGATATCTTGCGAACCAGCTTAGATTGAATAAAGAAATAACAGCTATCCACTCTATCAAGGATATGACTGGAAATATTACCCATGAGCCTGAAGAAATAAATAACTCCTTCAGAAAGTTTTATGAAAACCTCTACTCATCTCAGGTTAACCCATCTGACTCAGAGACAAATAAATTTTTGGACGATATTAATTTACCACAATTAAATAATGAACAGATTGCAGCTCTGGATGCACCTCTTCAGGTGTCTGAACTCCAGGAGGCACTTAAGCACATCCCAAACAACAAACCCCCGGGACCAGATGGTTTTCCAATAGAATTTTATAAAGAATTTTGGCTTGTGATGGCACCTACTTTTTTTTAAAATGGTGAACCAAATTAAAGAAGATAATGTAATTCCTCCAAGTATGAATTTGGCTAGTATTATCCCGCTCCTTAAACCTGGAAAAGAACCTACGCTTCCATCCAGCTACCATCCCATCTCACTTGTGAATATCAATCTTAAAATAATTTGCAAAGCTCTCGCCAAAAGACTGGAAAGGATAATTCCGTTTATTATACACCCAGATCAAACAAGTTTCATCAAGGGTAGGCACTCGGCTGATAATACACGTAGGCTATTTAATTTAATAGACTACTGCAAGATCAATAACATAGAAACTATAATCTTTGTCCCTGGATGCAGAGAAAGCCTTGGACTGTGTTAACTGGAAATTTCTTTTTATGGTGTTAAACAAGTTCGGGTTTGGTTCATTTTTCATAAACTGGATTAAAACACTATATATGTGTCCAGCTGCGTCTGTCCGAACAAATGATCAGACTTCCCGAAGCTTTAATCTCCAGAGAGGTACTAGGCAGGGGTATCCACTCTCTCCCTCACCTTTTACCATCTTTATTGAACCATTAGCAGCAGCCATATGACAAAATGTTGATATCAGAGGTATTCAAACTGGAGAAAAGGAACACAAGATAAGTCTTTATGCTGATGATGTATTGATTTTCCTTGAAAACTCACAAAGATCTCTTCTTCAGACAGTGGAGCTCATTGATAAATTTTCATCACTATCAGACTACTCTATTAACTGGGTAAAATAAATAGTTTTACCTACAGTATAAATTGCAGTTTCTCAAATACATCTACTATTCCAATACAATCAGGAAATGTTAAATATTTAGGAATAGATATTTCCCCCAGGCTCTCAGAGTTATTGCGACTAAATCATATTCCCCTTTTAAAAACAATACAAGACGACCTTACGCGCAGGAGGACACTACCTTTATCATTAATGGGAAGAGTCGCAACCGTTAAAATGATGGTCCTTCCTAAAATCAATTATTTGTTCTCAATGATCCCTATCCAACCATCAATGGCCTGGTTTAAGTCTCTAGACTCAAACATAAGTAAATTTTTATGGAAGGATAAACCATCACGGATTAGTTTAAAAACCCTCCAAAAAGCGAAGGAGTGTGGAGGCTTAGATTTACCAATTTTTTTTAATTACTTTTTAGCCAATAGACAGCATTTTGTTTCAAAATGGACAAAATCAACCCCACTAGGAAACTCATGGTTAGATGCTGAACAGGCTCTCTGTGGGTTGCTAAATATCTCTGACTTACCTTTTCTAAGTCCCTGTATTAAATGCCATGACTGTTTTAAAAGTATTAATATCAGCTCCTCTCTGATGGCTTGGTGGAAATTTTTAAAAATAACGGGGTCTTCACTTGTCCCCTGTAAACTCACACCCATTTGGAATAATCCTGATATCCTGCAACAAAAGAGGCCATTAAAATTTCCACTATGGCAAGAGAAGGGAATAAATAACTTAGAACATCTTATTCAAGGTGGTGTGGCCACACATATGTGACCTACTTTGTGACCGATGTAAGGCCTCACATTTTAGATAAGAACAAAGACAGAGTTTCCTTGGAGATAACAGGAAGCTGGGAAGGTGTTAGCTTTGGTATGCAGGGCCTGAGACTGTGGGGGTGATATTAGAGGATTAAAGAGGAGATGCATTGTTACTGGCGATTTGAATGCAATGTGACTTGTGATGCAATGTGACTTGTGAACCGTGAGAGTCCTGGTATTTAAGGACGAGAGTTTACTGTGATGTTCTCTTTCTTCTTTAAGATGTTGGCGAATGTGAATAAAGCTGCCTTGAGAGAAATCTGTCTCATCAATTGCACATTCCCACACTGGTGACCCAAGACGTAGCATGCAGCAAGAGGAGAATTCCCCGGGGCCAGCCTCGTCAGGAGCCCCCAGCCAAGCGAATGCCACTACGGTCCAGCTACCGGACTTTTGGCAGAACAATCCACGCTCCTGGTTCCACGCTGTTGAGGCACAGTTCAACCTCCGGGGGATATCGGTAGATGACACAAAATTCTAACATGTGGTCACAAAACTGGATAACCACACGGCTCAGCATGTGGAGAGCCTTATCGAGCAGCCGCCAGACAGCGACAAATACGGCGCGTTGAAGGCTGCACTCATCCAGCACTTCACCCTCTCGGTTGAGGAGCAAGCAGAGAGACTCCTGGCGCTGACTGAATTTGGAGATGACACGCCCGTTAACCGGATGGAGAAGATGTTGAGGTTGAAAGGCTCGGATGACGACCACTTCATTTTTGCCCACCTCTTCCTCAGGACCCTACCGTCAGCGACGAGAGCGATCCTGGCCAGTTTGCCGTTGTTGGCCCAGCGGGACTACCGCGCGCTGGCCCGGGAGGCGCAGCGAATTGTCAACGGCAGCAGACAGCGCGCGGCCATGGCCGCAGCAGCGGAACTCGGCACGACAACCGGAGATGGCAGGGGGCCAGGGGCAGCAGTAGCAGACCCACCGACGACGACGGCGGCGGGGGCCAGGGAACGCGGAGGAGATGCCCTTTGTTTCTACCATTGCCGTTTCACAGAGAGGGCACGCAAATGTGTACCACCGTGCCAGTTCAAGCATTCAGGAAACGCCAAGACCGGGGGTCAGTAGCAGCTGCGGCCCTCGGGGAGGAGAACAAGCTGCTCTACTTGTTGGACGCACGCTCGGGGAGGCATTTCCTCGTGGACACAGGCTCCCAGTTGAGTTTCATCACACCTTCCTACGCGGACAGGCTTGCAGGTTCCAGAGATCCCGGGGTGGCAGTAGCGAACGGCTCGGAGATTAAGACCTTTGGTGAGAGGACTCTGCTTCTGTCGCTACACGGCCGTACATTTGAGTGGACTTTTGTTATAGCAGCAGTGAATTTCAATATGTTGGGGGCTGATTTTTTGTGCTCGTGTGGTTTGTTGGTTGATCTCGCTAACAGGCGCCTGGTTAATGCACTTTCTTTTGATTCTATTCCCTGTACAGCGTGAGTGGCCCCGCCAACAGCACAAGCCAACGTCACAGCTGCAAGCGATAAGTTCCACACACTGCTCACTCAGTTCCCAGCACTCACGGTCCCCACATTTTCGGCAACCGTCGCTAAACACGGGGTGGAACATTTTATTACCACTACCGGACCGCCCGTTTTTGCAAAAGCTCGGCGCTTGGACGCAGCTAAACTGGCCATAGTGCGCGAGGAGTTCGCCAACCTGGAGAGGTTGGGCATAATCAGGCATTCAAACAGCCCATGGGCTTCCCCGCTACACATGGTCCCGAAGGCTGACGGCTCATGGCGACCTTGCGGGGATTTCTGCAGGTTAAACAACGCTACAGCGCACGACCGCTACCCAATCCCGCATATCCAAGATTTTTCCCTTCATTTGGCAGGGGCGCGTGTTTTTTCTAAGATAGATTTGGTCCGCGGTTACCACCAAGTCCCAGTGCACGCTGAGGACATACCCAAAACAGCGGTAATAACTCCATTTGGCCTATTCGAGTTTTTGCGCATGCCATTCGGGCTTAAAGGGGCTGCACAGACGTTCCAACGCATGATGGACGCGGTGCTGCGCGATCTCCCTTTCGTGTTCGTCTACTTGGACGATATTTTGGTAGCTAGCGCGTCCGAAGACGAACACGAAAACCACCTAGCCACAGTTTTCCAGAGGTTGGGAGATCACGGGTTAATAATCAACCCAGCGAAGTGTCAGTTCGGGGTGACGCAGATCGATTTTTTAGGACACCGCGTCTCCCCCGAAGGAGCGGTTCCTCTTCCTGACAAAGTGCACGCGGTAGCAAATTTTCCCGGGCCGCAGACGGTCAGGGTGTTACAGGAGTTTTTGGGAATGGTGAATTTTTATAACCGTTTTCTCCCCCGCGCGGCGCAACTCATGCAACCGCTGTATGCCGCGCTCAAAAAACAGAAACCCGTGAATAAGGTTGAGTGGTCCATGGAGCGGGAGCGAGCGTTCTCGGAGGTAAAAGCGGCTTTGGCAAAAGCTGCATTGTTGGCACACCCAGACCCAACGGCCCGGATAGCGCTCACTACTGACGCATCAGATGTGGCCATAGGGGCGGTCGTGGAGCAGCATGTAGCCGGGGTTTGGCAGCCCCTCGCCTTTTTCAGCAGGACCTTGCGCAATAGTGAACGTAAATACAACGCGTTCGACAGGGAGCTGCTGGCTCTCCATTTGGCCATCCGCCACTTTCAGTTCTGGCTGGAAGGACGCTGTTTCACTGCGTTCGTTGACCACAAGCCGCTAACATTCGCAATGGCCAAGGTTTCCGAACCGTGGTCAGGCCGGCAACAGAGACAGCTGGCCGTGATCTCAGAGTTTACCACTGATATTCAGCATGTGGCGGGCAAACTGAATGTAGTGGCAGATTGCCTCTCGCGCGCCGTGGCGGCCCCAGTCAGCATAGAAATAGATTACGCAGCTATGGCCGCGGAGCAGGTTAGTGACGCAGATGTGCGCGCGCTCCAGTCTGGACCAACAGGGTTAAGGCTGGAGAACAGGGTGCTGCAAGACGGTATGCCCCCCCTAATCTGCGATGTCTCCACTGGACAGCTGCGTCCAGTAGTACCGGCCGCGTGGCACCGCCACGTTTTTGACTCAATTCATTCTTTGGCGCACCCGGGAGTGCGCGTGTCGGTCAAAATGGTAGGAGAGAAATTTGTGTGGCCGAGTCTTCGCAAAAAAGTTAAAGAGTGGGTAGCAGCCTGCACGGCGTGTCAACGAGCCAAAGTACACAGGCACACGAGGGCTCCTTTGGAGCCGTTTCACATTCCGGCCAAGAGGTTCGATCACGTTCATGTGGACTTCGTGGGCCCCCTCCCGCCGTCACAGGGGTGCACACACCTTCTGACAATGGTGGACCGCACCACGCGCTGGCCTGAAGTGGTTCCGCTGGCATCAACCACGGCTGAGGAGGTGGCGCACGCGTTTTTAACAGCTTGGGTGGCGCGTTTCAGAGTTCCGTCGGACATTACGTCCGACAGAGTCCCTCAATTTGTGTCCGAACTTTGGTCGACAATGGCCCGCAACCTGGGTGTCACAATTCACCGCACAACCGCGTACAATCCGCAGGCTAATGGGTTATGCGAACGTTTTCATAGGTCATTGAAAGCGGCTCCCAGAGCGTCACTGACGGATGCAAATTGGGTAGACAAGTTACCGTGGATTTTATTGGGGTTGCGTTCTGCACCTAAAGAGGACTTAGAAGCCTCCCCAGCGGAGCTCGTGTTTGCGCAACCACTTCAGCTGCCTGGGGAGTTTCTCCCAGATAACCCTGCGCCAGATACCTCCCCATCTCAGCTGTTGCAGAGTAACATAGAATCAAGCACGCTGCCCGGCCCCATGCACCACAGTTTTCCGCACGTTTTTGTGCCTAAAGCTTTGAAGAACGCAGAGTTTGTTTTTGTCAGACACGATGCACATCGACCCCCACTGTGACCACCTTATGACGGACCGTTCAGAGTTGGAAACAGGGAACAAGCAGTTTTTGCTAGACTTGAGGGGTAGGAAAGAAAAAGTTGGCATAAACAGACTCAAACCCGCTTTTGTGGTGGCGGATGAGCAAGTGCTGTTGGCAAGGGCCCCGCGGCGAGGTAGACCCCCACGGGGAGCTTCACAGAGTAATGTTTCCCCAGAACACTCGCAGGGACTGACAAAAGGTTTTCACCCCCAGACGGCAACCCCCCAGCGTGACAGCGCCGCGGAGGCGTTGAATCTGGGCTACAGCAGATACGGCAGGAGACTGAAGCCTAGACAGCATGCGGACTGATGTGTATTGATTCTATCATGGCATGCATACTGTTATTCTCTTGTTCGTTCTAAATTGTTTGGGGGGGGGTGGCCACACATATGTGACCTACTTTGTGACTGATGTAAGGCCTCACATTTTAGATAAGAACAAAGACAGAGTTTCCTTGGAGATAACAGGAAGCTGGGAAGGTGTTAGCTTTGGTATGCAGGGCCTGAGACTGTGGGGGTGATATTAGAGGATTAAAGAGGAGATGCATTGTTACTGGCGATTTGAATGCAATGTGACTTGTGATGCAATGTGACTTGTGAACCGTGAGAGTCCTGGTATTTAAGGACGAGAGTTTACTGTGATGTTCTCTTTCTTCTTTGAGATGTTGGCGAATGTGAATAAAGCTGTCTTGAGAGAAATCTGTCTCATCAATTGCACATTCCCACAGTGGAAATTTTATCCAGTTTCAGGAACTAGTGTCACAATACGAAATCAGTGATAAAAAGTATTTTGAATATGAACAGCTTAAATCCATAATAAAAGCAAGATTTAATTTTAATCAGATAGATTTAGAGGTACCAGTTAAGGTGGCAGAGTTTCTAAATCTCCGTTCCCCAAAATTGATATTGAAAATACATGGACTATTATCAAAGTTGGATGAGTCCGTATCTCTTCCAATATATCAAAAGATCAACAAACAGGAACAACAGGAACTGAAAGTTTTTGAATATACAGATCACAATCCACAGGAAGTAGAATATAACATAGACCCTGATAATAATTTATTTAGCTCCATCAATAATGACTGTAGTTACTACACGGATGCACAGTTTAACACAATGGTCACATCTGATTTCAATATTTCAACTTCAACAGCAGAAGTCTCTATGCCAACTTTAATAACATTAAAGATTATTTACATCAGTTTAAAGAGCCATTCAGTATTGTGGCAATATCAGAGAGTGGCTCAGTGAAGAGAAAGGAGTGGATTTTACCATAGATGGCTATGAATTAAATTATATAAATAGAAAAGTGAAAAAAGGAGGAGGAGTTGCAATTTATGTTGACAAGAGCTTGAAATACAAGGTTGTTGAAAATCTGCCAGTAACTGTGGATGATTTATTTGAATGTATTACAATAGAAATCTGTCTGGACAATGTGAAGAATATAGTAGTGAGCTGTGTATATAGAACACCTGGATCAAACATTGACTTATTTAAGGACTGGATGGAAAAATGTATGCAAAACTAACTCATAAAGTTATGTTCATCTGTGGGGATTTCAATATAGATCTGATGAATTCAAAACAACATAGTTTGACAGAAGAATTTATCAACACAATGTACAGTATGGGCATACATACAACAATTACCGGACCTAGCAGAATCACGTCACACAGTGCCACACTAATAGAAAACATATTCACAAACATTATGGAAAATAATATCAGGAGTGGGCTTTTATTGAATGCTATCAGTGACCACCTGCCGATTTTTGTTGTCTATCAATGTGATTATAGGAAGAAAAAGTATACCAAAAAAATTAAATATAAAAGAATAAGAACCAAAGACTCTATGTATTTACTGACAAAGGAATTATTAATACAAGATTGGAAGATAGTTTATGATGAAAATGATATAAATAAAGCATATGATAAATTTTTACAAATATTTCAATCATTGTACAATAAAAACTGTCCTATAAAACAATACAGTGACAGACAACAAAAGAAAAATATTCCTTGGGTCACCAAGGGGTTAATAAATGCATGTAAAAAGAAGAATACATTATATAAACAATTCATTAAGTGCAGAACAGTGGAGGCTGAGATCAAATATAAAAGATATAAAAATAAGCTTACTAATATAATGAGGACCTGTAAGAAAGAATATTACAACAGAATATTAGAGGATAATAAAAATAACTTGAGGAATATGGCAAGTACTCAATGAGATTATTAGTAATCAACCTAAGAATGCTAATTATCCAGAATATTTTATTGAAAATGGCAATTTGATAAATAATATGGAGGATGTGGTCAGTGGTTTCAATAAATTTTTTGTAAACGCTGGTCCTGAATTAGCAAAATCAATAGTGACAACAGAAACAAACAACAGTGGTTCTGTAAATGAAATAGAAGATAGAAATCCAAACACAATCTTTTTGGGTGCAGTTACTGAAAAGGAAATTATCAAGACTGTGAGTAAATTTAAGAACAAAAAATCAACGGACTGGAATGAAATTGACATGACAATAGTGAAAAAAAGTAATTGAAGGAATTGTTAAGCCACTCACCCACATCTGTAACCTGTCATTTCAAACTGGTAAATTTCCAAACAAAATGAAAATAGCAAAAGTAATACCACTATACAAAACAGGAGACAGTCATTGTTTCACAAATTACAGGCCAGTCTCTTTACTCTCACAATTCTCCAAAATACTTGAAAAAATCTTCACTAAGAGACTGGATGATTTCATTGAAAAACACAACATCCTTACAGACAGCCAGTATGGTTTTAGAGCAGATAAATTTACATCTTTGGCACTGATCGAACTTATAGAAGAAATTACTAGTTGTATAGATAAAAAAAAAGTTTGCTGTAGGAGTATTTATAGATTTAAAGAAAGCTTTTGACACCATCGACCACAGAATTTTACTGAGGAAATTGGAAAGGTATGGGATAAGAGGGGTCAGACTGAGTTGGGTGGAAAGTTACTTAAGTAACAGACAACAATTTGTAGAAATTGGTGAGCACAAATCACCCTTCATGGACATCACTTGTGGTGTGCCCCAGGGGTCAGTTTTGGGACCCCAACTCTTTATCTTGTATATAAATGACATATGCCAAGTATCAAAAATTCTGAAATTTATTTTGTTTGCGGATGACACAAATATCCTTTGCACTGGTGAGAATTTGCAGCAGGTTTTAGAGGTGGTCACAACTGAAATGAAAAAGTTAACGCAGTGGTTCAACAAAAATAAATTATCTCTAAATCTAAAAAACCCCAAAGATTATGTTGTTTGGAAATTATAAAATAAATCATGAAATAATGGTAACGATAGATGATACCAGAATAGAAACAGTACAGGAAAATAAGTTTCTGGGGGTGATGCTAGACAACAAAATCTGCTGGAAACCTCACATCAGTCACATCCAGGCCAAGTTGGCAAAATGTATAGGCATACTGGGGAAGACAAGACACATCTTGGGCTATAAATCATTGTTCTTACTGTACAATTCACTGTTTCTACCTTATCTTAACTACTGTGTAGAAGTCTGGGGAAACACCTACAAGACCAACCTACAGTCAATATGCACATTACAAAAAAGAGCTATAAGGATAATAAATAATGTAGGATATAGAGACCATACCAATTCGTTGTTTTTAAAGTCACATGTCATAAAGTTCATGGATTTAGTTAAATTTAAGACAGCACAAGTCATGTACAGGGCAATTAATAATCAACTCCCAACTAATATACAAAAAATATTTAAAAAAAAGAGACAATGATCATAATATGAGAGGAGACTTAAACTTTACAAAACCCAAGATACGAACAACCAAGAAAAGTATGTGCATATCTGTCTGTGGGGTGGATTTGTGGAACAGTCTGGAGCCGGAACTATGTACAAACAGAAATCAATTCAAAAAGAGGTATAAACATTATTTGCTGAAAGGATATATGTTAGAAGGGTAGTATTTATATGTACGATTCCCTATGCTCACTCTGGGACACTATGGGACACTATGGAATGGTGGGTGGGACAGCACTGTGTATATCTGTGTTGTTTGAGGCTGGTTTTGATGTATGGACATCATTGTATGTTAGGATGGATGTGTGTTAATGTTGATATGTACAAAATACAGTTAATTGTTTACTTGGGGTCTTAAATGTGATAATTTGTATATAATTCACATGGCTGTATTTATGGAAAAGAGGAGATGGAATTAATAAGTGTTCACTTCTTCCTTCTCCCTTTCGAACACTGTATACTGTTACTTTATTGCATTTGTCATTTGTTTTGTTTTTGTTATACTTTTTTGTTCAAAATGAAGTATCTATCTATCTATCTATCTACAGTGGGGCAAAAAAGAATTTAGTCAGCCACCAATTGTGCAAGTTCTCCCACTTAAAAGATGAGAGAGGTCTCCAATTTTCATCATAGGTATACCTCAACTATGAGAGACAAAATGAGGAAAAAAAATCCAGAAAATCACATTGAAGGATTTTTAATGAATTAATTGGCAAATTTCTCGGTAAAATAAGTATTTGGTCACCTACAAAAAAGCAAGATTTCTGGCTCTCACAGACCTGTAACTTCTTTTTTGAGAGGCTCCTCTGTCCTCCACTCGTTACCTGTATTAATGGCACTTGTTAGTACTCGTTATCAGTATAAAAGACACCTGTCCACAACCTCAAACAGTCAGACTCCAAACTCCACTATGGCCAAGACCAAAGAGCTGTCAAAGGACACCAGAAACGAAATTGTAGACCGGCACCAGGCTGGGAAGACTGAATCTGCAATAGGTAAGCAGCTTGGTGTGAAGAAATCAACTGTGGGAGCAATTATTAGAAAATGGAAGACATACAAGACCACTGATACTCTCCCTCGATCTGGGGCTCCACGCAAGAGCTCACTCCGTGGGGTCAAAATGATCACGAGAACGGTGAGCAAAAATCCCAGAACCACACGGGGGGACCTAGTGAATAACCTGCAGAGAGCTGGGACCAAAGTAACAAAGGCTACCATCAGTAACATACTACGCCGCCAGGGACTCAAATCCTGCAGTGCCAGACGTGTCCCCCTGCTTAAGCCAGTACATGTCCAGGCCCGTCTGAAGTTTGCTAGAGAGCATTTGGATGATCCTGAAGAGGATTGGGAGAATGTCATATGGTCAGATGAAACCAAAATAGAACTTTATTGTAAAAAGTCAACTTGTCGTGTTTGGAGGAGAAAGAACACCATACCTACTGTGAAGCATGGGGGTGGAAACATCATGCTTTGGGGCTGTTTTTCTGCAAAGGGACCAGGACGACTGATCCGTGTAAAGGAAAGAATGAATGGGGCCATGTATCGTGAGATTTTGAGCGAAAACCTCCTTCCATCAGGAAGGGCATTAAAGATGAAACATGGCTGGGTCTTTCAGCATGACAATGATCCCAAACACACCGCCCGGGCAACAAAGGAGTGGCTTCGTAAGAAGCATTTCATGGTCCTGGAGTGGCCTAGCCAGTCTCCAGATCTCAACCCCATAGAAAATCTTTGGAGGGAGTTGAAAGTCTGTGTTGCCCAGCGACAGCCCCAAAACATCACTGCTTGTAACGAAGCTGGACGAGGCGGCTGTCAATCATCAATTTTCAAATTTTTATTTTCAAAATATCTTCACAGGTAACAGCTTCAGCGAACATACCATATCTTCACACCGATACGACTCCCCTTCTCCCAATAACCAACACCTGTTATATTGTGTGAGACAATTAGGGCTAATTAGCCCCTACCATAACCCCAGGTAAAACAATAAAACATTTTCCATTTTTCACACATACCCAATAGCATCTAAAAGTCCATAACAACTTCCCACCTATTTACAAAATACATATAAATAACACGGAATAAATAAAACACCATAAATAATTCAATAAATAATTTAACCCCTATTTACAAAATCTAAATCACCCCTAAACTTACCATCACATGCTCCCTTCCTGCTGGTATCCTTTAAAAAACCTTCAACCCCTAAAGAGTCTTTTGCCCGGACACCATCAGGGAGCATGCTGGCAAAAGTACAGTATGTGGATAATGATCACCACTTGTTTTACCCAAATAATTAAACATAACAATTATCTCACCAAAAAGGGCATTCCACATAGTCAGAAGCAGATCCTAAAATAATATGTGTAGACTTAACAATAATTATTAACATTTACAAATATTACCCAAACAATATAATCACATATACAGTGAACCATAACAGTGGTGACACTCCGTCGTCACATTTCCTCCCCCCTTTTCCCAAGAGTACAGTACTCTAAGAGTCATGTACTCTTGAGAGACCATCTGCCACAAGGTTAGTTTTCCCTGCCACATACCGAACAGTAAAGTTATATGGTTGAAGGGACACATACCACCCTGTGAGACGACTGTTCATGTCCTTCATCCTGTTCAACCACTGTAAGGCCCGATGATCTGTTTCCAACATAAAATGACGCCCCAGTAAATAATACTTCAAAGACCCTATTGCCCATTTCATGGCAAGACATTCCTTCTCTACCGTAGAGTATCTCGTCTCCCGGTCCAACAACTTATGGCTCAAGAACAGTACTGGGTGTCTCTCTCCCCTCTCCTCCTGGAGAAGTACTGCTCCAATGCCAACTCCTGAAGCATCTGTCTGTAGAATGAACGGACGAGAAAAATCTGGACTGTAGAGAACCTTCTCACCAGAAATAGCCCTCTTCAGAGCCTCAAAAGCTCTGTCACACTCCTCTGTCCATTTTACCCTATTTGGTGCTGAAGCCTTAGTGAGGTCAGTCAAAACTGCTGCTCTTTCAGCAAAGTGGGGAATAAACTTACTGTACCATCCTACCATTCCCATGAATGATCGTACCTTTTTCTTAGTAGTGGGCACAGGATAGGTCCGGATGGCATCCACTTTACCTACTCGTGGTCTAATGACCCCCTGACCAACCACATGACCCAGGTACTCCACCTGCTGCTGTCCAAACGCACATTTGCGTGGATTGATCATCAGTCCTGCCCTCTTAATCAACTGAAGGACCTGCCTAAGGTGTAACAAATGTTCTTCCCAGGTCTGAATATAGATGACTATGTCATCCAAATAGGCAGCTGCAAAGTTCGATACCCTTCTCAATACTTGGTCCATGAGCCGCTGAAAAGTTGCAGGTGCCCCCTGAAGGCCAAATGGCATAACCCTAAATTGGAAACTGCCATAAGGTGTTTTAAAGGCTGTAAGTTCTTTTGTCTCCGGTGCCAATGCCACCTGCCAATACCCCTTGCATAGGTCCAGTGTAGAAATAAACCTAGCCCTGCCCACTTTCTCTAATAGTTCATTAATCCAGGGCATGGGGTATGACTCAAACTTAGATACTGAATTAAGGTATCTGAAGTCAATACAGAATCTTAACGAGCCATCCTTTTTGGGGACCAGCACAATCGGGCTACACCACTCACTGATTGACTCCTCGATCACTCCCAGCTGCAACATCAAGTCAATCTCTTGCTTCATTTTTGGAATCAATCGCTCCGGGATCCTGTAAGATTTCCTACGTGGAACAGCTTCTTCTTTCAAATATACTTTATGATACACCAGTGTGGTGAAACCAGGTCTCTCCTGAAACAATTCTGGATCTAACAGTGCCTCTAACTCTCTCTGCTGACCAACCTGCAAATGAGACACTTGAAATAAACACAGCTCTGACACATTTGTGAGAAAAGACTGTTCTCTCTCCTCATCCATTTCCGTCGCACAAATGAAGAGCTGATGTGTCTCCTGAAGAACAGGTTGCTGCTGCTGACCAGGCTGCTGAAACTCTTTCAACAAGTTAATATGGAAGGTCTGATGTTTTACCTTCCTGTCAGGCATATATAGTTCATATGTCACTGAACTTAGTTTTTTAGAAATTTCATACGGCCCCTGCCATTGAGCCAACAGCTTACTGTCACACGAGGGCAGCAATAACAAAACCTGCTGACCTGGGTGAAAAACCCTTCTTCTGGCCTTCTTGTCATACCAAGTTTTTTGTTTGGCCTGCGCCGTCCTCATGTGCTCCTGAGCCAAAGCAGTCATTCGATCCAGTTTCTCTCTCATCTTAATGATATATGAGACCACATTGTCCTGATCACTCGGTGGACTCTCCCAGTGCTCCTTTAATAAGTCCAGTGGGCCCCTCACCTGACGACCATACAGTAGTTCAAAAGGTGAGAACCCTGTTGAAGCCTGGGGCACCTCCCGATAAGCAAATAATAAATATGGTACCCATTGGTCCCAATCCGAGCCCGTTTCAGAAACAAATTTCCGCAGCATGTTTTTCAGAGTCTGATTGAATCGCTCAACTAGTCCATCTGTCTGAGGGTGATATGGGGTGGTCTTAATACCCTTAATACCCAACAGCTTATATACCTGCTGCAACAGTTTTGACAAGAAATTTGTTCCACAGTCTGTTAGAATCTCCCTGGGTATGCCTACCCTTGAAAATAACTGGATAAGGCAGTTGGCAACCTGCCTAGCCTTGATAGATTTCAGGGGGAAGGCTTCTGGGTACCGAGTAGCATAGTCACAAATCACCAGAATGTATTTATTACCAGAGGAGCTTCTCTCTAGGGGGCCAACTACATTCATCCCTATTCTGTCGAATGGTGTTCCAATAATTGGTAATGGATGCAGCTGGGCACGGGCTACTCCCCTAGGTGATGTAATCTGACATATTGCACATGACGTGCAGAACTCCTTTATCTGGGTATACATTCCCGGCCACACAAACCTTCTAGCAATTCTCTGTAAAGTCTTTTGAAATGCTAGATGACCTGCCCAAGGGATAACATGTCCCAGTTCCATAATCTGTGGTGTGAGGTCCTGTGGCAAAGCTATGGCCATAACTTCACCTTGTTGCTGGTACAAAATGCCCTTTTTAATGACATACATGGCCTCAGCCAAACAATCCGTTCTACCCTGTTTCACACCCTCAATCTCCGAGACTTTATCAAACCATGTGTGTGTTGTGGTGTTTCTTCACCCAAGTTCTTTACTGAAGCTAACACCTTATCTCTTCTCCTCTGAGCCTTGGATTTAGACTGTTTAATAAGGCCTGCCTCTATCTCAGAATCATAGAACGGCAATTTCTGAAGAACATTGGCAGCCCTCTGCGCCCTGGTTGTCACCATATTACAAATTTTTCCAACAGGTGCATCAAGCCTCTGCTCAATAGCGCCACCTGCCTGTCCGTCAGTTTGTTCACCTCTAACCTGTTGTATAATGTCCAACAAAGTTGGAACATCATTGCCAAGAATAACAGAATAAGGCAAATCAGGCACAAGAGCTACAGGAAGGAGATAAGTTTGACCCCCTACTGTTAAATAGACATCAGCGGTCGGGTACGATTTCTTATCCCCATGAACACAACTGATATTAACTGTAGTCTCACTCCAAGAATCTCTCGGGACTAAATTGGGCAAAACAACAGTCTGGAAACAACTGGAGTCTAACAAGGCCTCTTCACACTGACCATTTAGCAGAACCGTAGTCTTATATATTTCACCATGAAGTGGTGCTAACAGAGTAGGTCTTGGAACTGAGCATAATAATGAGGGTTTACCATTCTTTATGGCAGGGCATGAATACTGAGTGTGACCGATCTTATGACACTGATAACAGCGTATATCTTTATTCAAAACAAAACGTGACTTTTTGCTACTTTCATATCTGCTATTTGTGCTTTGACTGGACCTGGAATACAGCCTATTTTGAGCTGGACCACCCCTTTCACCCTCATTAGACTTACTCCATGCGGTGAAAGAGCTGTCACGGCCGAGAGTAGTTCTCCTGCTCCCAGACCTGGCCGACAGAAAAACCTCCGCCAGACGAGCAGCGCCCTCTGCAGTCTTCGGGTCCCGCTCTTGTATCCAGATTCCCAGTTCCAGGTTCACCATCTGCAGAAACTGCTCCAAAATTATTAGTTCCATAATGTCTTTTACAGTTGAGATCTCTGGTTTAATCCATTTCACACACAGGTCTTTTAAACGAACATACAGTTCATGGGGGGTTTTGTCCTGATAAATGTCCAAAGCACGAAACCTCCTCCTATAGGTGTCGGGTGTTATTTCATACTTATTTAAAATTGCTTCCTTCACTTTTTTATAATTATCCGTGTCAGCAATGTCCATCAGTACATACGCACTCTGTGCTTTACCTGTGAGCAAAGGAGCCAACTGGATAGCCCACTCTTCTTCACGCCAGCGGCAGACTGTAGCGATCCTCTCAAAAGTCGCCAGGTAGTGCTCGATGTCATCCTCGGGAGAGAGCGGATTCAGCCTGGGCTCGTGGTGCGTTCGCGTTCTCCTCGGCTGCACCTGCAGCGGTAAATCATCCTCCTGCGGGCTGACCCGACTGGCTGTCACCCTGGGGTCTTCCCCCGAAGTGTCGTCGTCACCACTGCATTCAGCCCGGCTCCCATACTCCTCTCTCAACTCCGCCACTTGCGACTGCACCCGACGAATTTGATTATCTACAGTCTGCCACCTTTGGTTTTGAAGAGCGGCTTCTTCTTCCCTCTGACTATCTCTGACAGTCAGCGAACGAACCAAGGACTTTACTAAGCACGTTAGCTCCTCGAGCTCGCCCAGTCCGCTGACTCCCGGCTCCTCAGCTGCCATAGCTGCATCCGAGTCAGATTGTTCCTCTTGCCTCACTATTTTTCTTCTGGACATCCTTTCGTCCCGTGCTCTTTCCACCACTTCCACCAAATGTTACGTCGTCCTGGGAACGGACTACCACTGCCACCAAATGTAACGAAGCTGGACGAGGCGGCTGTCAATCATCAATATTCAAATTTTTATTTTCAAAATATCTTCACAGGTAACAACTTCAGCGAACATACCATATCTTCACACCGACACAACTCTCCTTCTCCCAATAACCAACACCTGTTATATTGTGTGAGACAATTAGGGCTAATTAGCCCCTACCATAACACCAGGTAAAATAATAAAACATTTTCCATTTTTCACACATACCCAATAGCATCTAAAAGTCCATAACAACTTCCCACCTATTTACAAAATACACATAAATAACACGGAATAAATAAAACACCATAAATAATTCAATAAATAATTTAACCCCTATTTACAAAATCTAAATCACCCTTAAACTTACCATCACATGCTCCCTTCCTGCTGGTATCCTTTAAAAAACCTTCAACCCCTAAAGAGTCTTTTGCCCGGACACCATCAGGGAGCATGCTGGCAAAGGTATGTGGATAATGATCACCACTTGTTTTACCCAAATAATTAAACATAACAATTATCTCACCAAAAAGGGCATTCCACACAGTCAGAAGCAGATCCTAAAATAATATGTGTAGACTTCACAATAATTATTAACATTTACAAATATTACCCAAACAATATAATCACATATACAGTGAACCACAACAGTGGTGACATTCCGTTGTCACACTGCTCTAGAGGAGATCTGCATGGAGGAATGGGCCAAAATACCCGCAACAGTGTGTGAAAACCTTGTTAAGACTTACAGAAAACGTTTGACCTCTCTCATTGCCAACAAAGGGTATATAACAAAGTATTGAGATGAACTTTTGTTATTGACCAAATACTTATTTTATCGAGGAATTTACCAATTAATTCATTAAAAATCCTTCAATTTGATTTTCTGGATTTTTTTTTTCTCATTTTGCCTCTCATAGTTGAGGTATACCTATGATGAAAATTGGAGACCTCTCTCATCTTTTAAGCGGGAGAACTTGCACAATTGGTGGCTGACTAAATACTTTTTCGCCCCACTGTATATCAAAATGGGAGACAGACTTGTCGATTAATAAGGAAGAAAGTTTCTGGACACAAATATGTTTAAACACTTTTAAGATGACTAAAAACTCTTAACTTACAACTTATACAGTATAAAGTTCTACATAGAATTCATTACACAGGACAAAGGATGTTCAAAATGGGCCTGAGTCACACAAATATCTGCTCTCACTGCACCAGCAACGTCCCGGATAGCTATATGCATGCTATGTGGTCCTGTGCACCGGTTCAAAAGTTCTTGCAGAAGACATGTGAAGACCTGTCGGCATGGCTTGGGTATAGTGTCCCACCTTCACGCACACTTTGCATATTAGGTGATTTAAGTGAAATAAATATAGATGCAAGGATGTCGCACATGGTTCTCACTGCCTTATGCATCGCAAAGAAAGCTATCCTCATGAATTGGAAATCAAGAAACAACTTATGCATGACTTATTATAATAACTTACTATTGGATTATATTAGCCTGGAGAGAATGTCAGCCTCCTCAAATAATCAATTGGCGGAATTCAATTCTCTCTGGTCCTCGCTTATTAATTCTATAATCTGAGGGGTGGCAGGCGGTGACTCGCTCTCCTTGGCACCTCTGGCGGCTGGCTGCGCCCCGACCGCAGGTTTCCGGGAGGCCTGCCCTGGGGGGGGGGGGGGGGGGGGGGGTTGGTTGGGGGGGCTGTGAGGTGGGCCGGGGGGGTTGGGCTGTGGCCCCCGGCTGGCTGGCCTCGCCCCTCGGGAGGGGGTCTGGGTCTGGCCCTGGGCCCCTGGTGCTGGGGGAGGGGGCATCCCCCCCCCCCCCAGGCTGGGGTCGGGTGTGTGCCGGTGGTGGGGGTTGTCCCCGGTGCATCCTTGCATGGCAGGGTCATGTTTTCCTTGGGGCCCTAGTGGCACCCTGGGGTTGGTGCCTGCATCCTGGGTCACCCTCCCTGTCCACTGGGGTCTGCGGGTGTGGGTGTGCGTGTGTGCGTATGTGAGAGTGGGTATGAGTGGGGGCTTGTGTATGAGCGGATGCGGAAGTGGGTGTGTTGAATGGGCAGATGGGGCTGTGTGTGGGTGTAGGTGGGCATGTGTGATGGTGGGGGGGGGTACGTGTGTGTATGGAAGCGGTTACTTGTGGGTAGATGTCTGGGGGGTGGAGGATGTGTGTATGGGTAGGAGAACTTTGTTGGGTGGTAGGGGTTGGGCAGTCCATCTAGTGGCATGGGGGATGGCGTTTTGGGGCCTGCTTGTCCTGGCCGCCCTGCTGTTGTGGTGCGGGGTGAGGCGCTTTGTCGCATCGCCCCTGGTGTCATTGGCGGCGGGTGTGTGTTGGTGCTTGGGGGTGGTTGGGGGGCCATTGTCGCGGGTTGATGGCCGTGTTTCCATCGGGTTGCTCCGGGGTAGCTGAGGTTGCAGGACGGCCTGCGGCTGTTGGTGTGCGTCTGGGGTGGGTGGTCGTGGGCCTGTGTGGGCGCGTGGGGGTGTCGCCTGGCATGTTGGGCGCTGTGTGGGTCTGGCCCATTGTTCACTATTGTGACTGTTGTTGTCCGTGTTTGTGTGTGTAAGATGAGTGGAAATATGTATGGCTGCCCCATCATGTTAGTGGTGCTGGGAGCACCAGGGCGTGATGCTGGTGGGTCCTGGGCTGCTTCCACTGGCGGCCCTCGCCCTGGGTTGGGATTTGGGGGCAGTGGGTGGCCTCATGAACCAGTCTGCAAGCTGGCTTTCGGGGGGGGGGGGGGGTCGGCCTCACTTTTAGACTGCCTACCTCCCAGTCTTATTTCCCGCCCTCCCCCTCCCCCTCCCCCTGACTCTGAGTGGAATATACATCTCTTTTGTTACATTTAGGGCTTTGGGGTGGGGGTGTGCTGCACTGTGTCGGTGAAGGGGATACCTTTGCTGCGTGGTGGCGCTGCACTCACCTCAATTTTAATTGCATTTTAGACACTGAGGGCTTGGGGGGATGGGGGCCCTGCTGCCCATCGCAGTGGGTAGCGGTGCTCCAATCACTATCCCCTCAATTTTAATTGCACTTTGGTAGTCCACACATTTACACACAATTATATCATATAACCAACACACACCCACCATGTTCTGTGCGGGGGGAGGGGGGTGGGGGTCTTCCCCACCCCTGTTGCCCTGCTCATGCTGGGGGCATGGGGGCCTGGTGGGGAGCCTGGGACCTATCATGTTGTCAAAATCCCCTGGGTGCTACTGAATATATAGATACAACCAAGGAAGTGAGAGGGGGGGCTGAATATGAGTCTAAGTGAGAGTGAGGGGGTGATGAATGGAGGTGGTAATGGTGGGTCAGTTTTGTGCGGTGCTTTGCATGCCGGGTGGCATCTCGGGGGGCCTGCAGTGGTCTGCTGATTGTTCGCTCAGATGGGCACCGGGGGTGGGGGTCTGCTTCTGTGGCCTGCCCCGGTGGTCTCCCTGGTCACTGCCAGGCACTGCTGCGTGTTCAGGCTCACTGCATCTGCTTCGCAGCCGCCTTATGAAATAAAGGTGAATGAGGGGTGAGTTTGAATGGTACAGGAGGGAGAGAGAATTGGTCGGTCTGAGTGAGTGAGAGGGGTGTGCATGGGAGCATGTGGTTGTGAAGGTGTGGGGAGGGGTGTGTCTGCAAGTCGGGAGGTGCTGGATTAAGGGGGGTAGTGCCTCTCGGCAACGTGGCCTCCCCTGGGCGGGGAGACTTCTTTGGACGTGGGGGTCCCCGGGGTGTGCGACAGAGGTGCTGGGGCGGGCCCGCTGTATGGGTGCCTGGGGGGGGCTCGTGCAGGGGGGCATGGGTTGGTCTCTGCCCCAGGGGGCGGGGTCGCTGGCCTCCTGGTGCCTGGGGCCCGGGGGTGGACGTTGGCCCCGCTGGGGGGGGAGGTCAGGCGGGTCTTGGGGTGTGGGCTCACCGCGCCGGCCGCCGAGCAGCCTGGCCTCCCTTGATTGTCCCTCCGGGGGCGGATGCCTGGCTTTCCTGGTGCTTGCTGACCTCGGATGTTTGTGCCCTGTGGGGGTTGGTGGCGCTGCCTTGCCTGCTCTGGGTTCCCGGGGGGAGAGCTGCTGCGACCGGCCCTCTGCTTCGTATGTTTCCTGACAAACCACTCACATGCACACACTTATTTTGCACGCGTTCTCATATATATGCACACAGACATACACGCACAGGTGTCTCTCCTTTAACAAGTGCGGAAACCAGACTTGTGTTGAGACATCTTCGGTGGAAGAAGCAGTTTGTCTTTGGTTTGTTTTAGTTGTTGGTTTGTTTGTTTGTTTTTTTGTCTGTTCCCCTCCCTTTTCTTTTCCCCCTTCACACACTTCCTTTCCCTCTTCCCCATCCTGTTGGGTCTTCCATGGGTAAAACAACTAAAATAAAGTATTAAAAGTTATTACAGAAGGAGTTTACAACAATATACAACACACAGATAGGTACTGTATAAGCTCCTCTTGGCAAAGTAAATCTGTTTTGGCACAATAAGGGTGACAGATCCCTGTTCTGTTTGCCTAGCTGCCTGAGAGGACAAGGGAAAAAAAAAAAGAAAATCCAGTAGCCAGTCGCAGAGGGTGGGGTGCAGGCCAAGTGAAGACAGTTTGTCGGTGAGTTTGTGGGGGATGACTGTGTTGAAGGCGGAGCTGTAGTCGACAAAGAGCATCCTAATGTAGCAGTCTTTATCTTCCAGGTGGGAGAGAGAGTAATGGAGTGCTGCAGGAATGACATCTGAGGTGGACCTGTTGGGCCGGTAGGCATACTGCAGGGGGTCCAGGGTGCCCGGTATCACTGTTTTCTTTTTGCATTACCGACTGCACTATGTGATACTCCACAATATCTGCTGCTCGCTAATATATTTAAAAACTGCTTTGACTAGTATTACTCATTCTTATTCTACACTTTATTGCATGTATAGTTTTTTATTTCCTTTATTTTATCATGTTTAATGTTGCAGCATTGCACTGAGACAAATTCCTAGCTTGTGTACTACATGAACAATGGCAATAAATCTGATTCTGATTCTGATTCTTTGAAGCATGAGGGGCCTATGTTGTGGTTGAGGGAGAGGTTGAAGATTGTGATGAGAATGTCAGTCAGCTTTGCAGCGCATGCTCTGAGGGCCAACAGGTATGTTGTCTGGTCCTGTTTCCTTGCGGGGGTTGATATTCCTCAGTGTTTTGTTTACCTGGCCTGGTGAGGCTCTTAAGCTGCGTTTCCACTAGTACCCAGTCAGCCCTACACACCTCTACACGGTTTTACACAGTTAGGCACAGTTTTGTTTCCATTACGGCAGAGTCCCGCTTGGGGTGGGTGGGATTTTTTTACATCAAGGCAGCGCCACACTCCCGAGATGTAAAACACACGACACAAGAAAAACACAAGATGGTGGCTGACGAGGTGACTGCTCGGTGTCTGCTCGGTCTCTGGCTTTTGTCAGAGTAAAGGCAAAAAATGAGAGCCAGGCAAGGGTACAGGCAGCAAGACGAAAGACTCTGGAAAAGTACCGGAGTGTTTAGGAAGCCATAGAACTGAAGACGTGAGGATACGAACTAGACCACATATGACGGTAAGCTAATGATTGCTTATACTAGTTTGCTTTCAGTCTGCCATACTACATTGTAATGTCTGCAAGTTATCGCTATTAGGTACTAAAATATGTATGCTGTGTGTGTGTTTCAGATGGCTCTCTTGTGGGAAAATTACCTCTTCAAAAAGTCGGTCTGGCGTTCAGTACAGCCTGTCACTGATGTCACCCCAGCTTCACAAACGATCAGTGGTTATAGAACTTAAGAATATCTGTAGAAATGTTTAGCTTCCTGTGCAACAAATTGCTCTGATTTGTGTGAAAATCATGGACAGACTGTTAACACATCATGGGATGTACTGCTCCAGCAGCACTGAGTCTCATGGCAAAAACTGTTCAGCTGCCAAAACTTGATCGCCAGGTTGTAGTTATGTAGTTATATTAGCTGTAAAATAGCCGTGGACAAAATTGTTGGTACCCCTCTGTTAATGAAAGAAAAACCCACAATGGTCACAGAAATAACTTGAATCTGACAAAAGTGGTAATAAATAAAAATTCTATGAAAATTAACCAATGAAAATCACACAATGCTTTTGAATTGTGGTTCAACAGAATTATCTTAAAAAACAAACTCATGAAACAGGCCTGGATAAAAATGATAGTGTGGAGATTGTGTGGAAAGGATGAGGCAGAGTTATTTCTCAGGTTCCATTTTATTCACAACACACTCTCCAACATTCAAAAGCAGAAGAAGGAAAAACCCCCAACATCTGCCAGTCTTATACCCCTGACATCAAAGTACAAAATCCCATTGTCTTTAAATCCCAAACACAATGCATCCCCCCTGCAGTTCCTCTCGCTTCCACCCCAACCTGGGTGGTCAGGCAATCATTCATGTCCATCTCTTTGCATATCAAAAGGCCAACTCTGTCATCCTCCTCTTATCCCTAGGAGGTCCAGACCTTTTGTTCCTCTTCAGACGTGAAGCCAAAATAAGCACACAGGAATATACATGAGAGCATATGAACAGTCATACACATGTGAGCCCGTGAAACTACATATGGGCACCACATATAACCCCCCCAAACGTCTAAGACGGAACAAACTAACGCAGATTGCATGTCATAATAAAACTGCCATACATCAGTCCACATGCTGTCTTGGTCTCAACCGTCTGCCATATCTGCTGCAGGCGGGCTTAACCTCTTCCGCGGCGTCCTCCTGCTGTGGAGCTGCTGTCTGGGGATTAAAACTGTTAGTCAATCTCTGTGGGTGTACTGGGGAATGCTCCCTAGGGGGTCTACCCCGTCGTGGGGCCCTCGCCAACTGCACAGCTTCGTCAGCCATCACAAAAGCAGGTTTGAGTCTGTCTATGCCAATCATCTCCTTTCTGCCCCCCAAATCTAGCAAAAAATGCTTATCACCTGTTTCTAGCACTCTAAATGGTCCATCGTAAGGTGGTCGCAGAGCTGTGCGGTGGGCATCATGTCTGACAACTTCACACTCAGTCAACGCCAGGAGCTTCTCTGCTTGCTCTCCCAGTGAGGGGGTGAAAAAACGGATGAGAGCAGCCTTCAAAGTGCCGTACTTGTCGTCGTCTGGCGGGTGGTTGATCAGGCTCTCTACACGCTGGGCTGTGTGGCTGTCCAGCTTTGCAACTACATGGTAGAACTTCGTGGCGTCTGCCGAAACCTTCCGAAGATGGAACTGTGCCTCGACTGCGTTAAACCAGGAGCGCGGACTGTTCTGCCAGAAGTCCGGAAGCTGGACTGTGGTAGCTGCATTAGCTTGGCTGGCTCCTGATGAGTCCGGTGCAGGAGAATCATCTCCGGCCATAATACATCTTAAGGTCACCAGTGTGGAGATTGTGTGGAAAGGATGAGGCAGAGTTATTTCTCAGGTTCCATTTTATTCACAACACACTCTCCAACATTCAAAAGCAGAAGAAGGAAAAACCCCCAACATCTGCCAGTCTTATACCCCTGACATCAAAGTACAAAATCCCATTGTCTTTAAATCCCAAACACAATGCATTCCCCTGCAGTTCCTCTCGCTTCCACCCCAACCTGGGTGGTCAGGCAATCATTCATGTCCATCTCTTTGCATATCAAAAGGCCAACCCTCTCATCCTCCTCTTATCCCTAGGAGGTCCAGACCTTTTGTTCCTCTTCAGACGTGAAGCCAAAATAAGCACACAGGAATGTACATGAGAGCATATGAACAGTCATACACATGTGAGCCCGTGAAACTACATATGTGCACCACAATGGTACCCTTAACTTAATATTTTGTTGCACAACCTTTTGAGGCAATCACTGCAATCAAATGATTTCTGTAACCGTCAATGAGACTTCTGCACCTCTCAGCAGGTATTTTGGCCCACTCCTCATGAGCAAACTGCTCCAGTTGTCTCAGGTTTGAAGGGTGCCTCTCCAGGCGGCATGTTTCAGCTCCTTCCATAGATGTTCAGTAGGATTTAGATCAGGGCTCATAGAAGGCCACTTTAGAATAGTCCAATGTTTGGCTCTTACCCATTCTTGGGTATTTTTAGCTGTGTGTTTTGGGTCATTATCCTGTTGCAAGACCCATGACCTGCGGCTGAGACCAAGCTGTCTGACACTGGGCAGCACATTTCTCTCTAGAATACCTTGATAGTCTTGAGATTTCATTGTACCCTGCACAGATTCAAAACACCTTGTGCCAGATGCAGCAAAGCAGCCCCAGAACATAACAGAACCTCCTCCATGTTTCACAGTAGGGACAGTGTTCTTTTCTTGGTATGCTTCATTTTTGCGTCTGTGAACATAGCGTTGATGTACCTTGCCAAAAAGTTCCAGTTTTGTCTCGTCTGTCCATAGGACATTCTCCCAGAAGCTTTGTGGCTTGTCAATATGCAGTTTGACAAATTCCAGTCTGGCTTTTTTATGATTTGTTTTCAACAGTGGTGTCCTCCTTGGTTGTCTCCCATGAAGTCCACTTTGGCTCAAACAACGACGGATGGTGCGATCTGACACTGATGTACCTTGACCTTGGAGTTCACCGTGAATGTGTTTAGAGGTTGTTCTGGGCTCTTTTATTACCATTCGTATTATCCGTCTCTTCCATTTTTCCTCCTGTGGCCACGTCCAGGGAGGTTGGCTACAGTCCCGTGGATCTTAAATTTCTGAATAATATGTGCAACTGTAGTCACAGGAACATCAAGCTGCTTGGAGATGGTCTTATAGCCTTTACCTTTAACATGCTTGTCTATAATTTTCTTTCTAATCTCCTGAGACAACTCTCTCCTTTGCTTCCTCTGGTCCATGTTTAGTGTGGTACACACCATGTCAACAAACAGCACAGTGACTACTTGTCACCCTTTAAATAGGCCGACTGACTGATTACAAGTTTGTAGACACCTGTGATGTTAATTAGAGGACACATCTTGGCTGAACATGTCCCTATAGTCACATTATTTTCAATCTTTTCTAGGGGTACCATCACTTTTGTCCAGGCCTGTTTCATGAGTTTGTTTTTTAAAATAATTCTGTTGAACCACAATTCAAAAGCATTGTCTGATTTTCATAGGTTAATTTTAATAGAATTTTTATTTATTACCACTTTTGTCAGATTCAAGTTATTTCTGTGACCATTGTGGGTTTTTCTTTCATTAACAGGGGGGTACCAACAATTTTGTCTTCGTGTGTATATTTCAACAGGTAAACAGTACTGAGTTAGGTATAATAAGATATATTTAACAATTATGATGCATTTTAGGCCAAAACAAACTTGATCTAGGATTAAAAGCAACTAAAATAATGCAGTCACAAGGTTACATGGAAAATACTTGATTTACTAGACACATGTAGATACTTTAGAAATATATATTCTCTGCATCAACAGTGAACTATACATGTATCCATGTAGTTTTGCACTGGGAATTTTGACAATAAACCTTTGTACGTTTTGCAGATCTGTCTCCACTTCTATGTGTGAAGATTACCACCAAGTGACATAAATTGAATACAAAAAGATTGGAAAAGCTGTCTACGAACAATCCAGCGGTTTGAGAAATCACTTTTGGTTTGGTGTAAGTCTGTCAACAGAATTATGAACCATAAAGCAGTTTGTGTTCAAATGTTACATCCCATTAAACCCTAACCCAGGGGTGGCCAATCATGTGCCATGCAGGTTCTCTCTTCTACCTAGTCTCTTCAGCAGGTGTTTTCACTGATCAGCAGTCAGTAGAAGAAATTCAGTGGAATCTGCTGTTGAAGACACTGTTTGGAGGTAAAGCCTGCAGGATCTTGGCCCTCCATGGCACATGATTGGACACCCCTGCCCTAACCCATTATGATAAAGTACAGATGCTAATATGGCCCAGAATTCCTCCATATACTGGTACTATCACTAAAGTGTGCAGTATCTTCTGCAGTGGCACATCCAACAATACAGTCTTCAGTAAATAAAATAATTGTTTTGGTTACTTTTTCTTAACAATGAGCCATTATTTTCAAAGTCACTGAAAAATGGTTTGTACTGTCGACTCTTTTCCCACTGGTGTGTTAACAGACAAAATAGAAAATCATGATGCAAACACGTAAGTCGCTAAATTGTTTATTACAATCAGCAGCAAATTCCAGATTATTCAGAATGTGCAAAATTCAAACTGTAAAAAAAAATAAATAAAAAAAAAATAGAATGGGTCACACACGCCGGCCATGCTGCCTCACTGAGAAGCAGCTGGATATGTCGCTCACACTGGTCCCAGTTCAGCAGATCTTCAACCTGCATCTCTGTAAATAGTGACGCACAGTTCAGTTTGAGGTGGATCGTTTTCTTCTTGCCTAGACCAAAGACAGAAATGGGTGGTGGTTAATTAAAGCAAGTTTAAAACATATTTGGGAAATACACTTGTTGCTAAAAGCCAGTGGTGGAATGTGACAAAAAAGTGCTTCGTTGTTGTATTTAACCACAATTTTCATGTAGCTGGGCTTCAGTAAAGTAGATTTTACAAGGGCTGGTTTATGTTTAAAATCATTTGTGTTTACTGTGGCCTCAGCAATCAGAATGGATTAATACATTCACTTGAATGGAATCTAGTACTTTAACTGAGGGTGTACATCCCCGAGTATGGAGTCGCTCAGTCAAAATATGAAATTTTTATTAATAAAAGTTTAGCCACCGCTCTGTCACCGCTGTGTCACCCTGGCTTCAAGTATGGCCGGTGTTTTGTACTTGTATTGCTAAAATATAAAAGGATGCACTGCAATGGGTCTCATATTTATACATGTGTCCTGTTATTATAATATTGCATTAGTTTATTGATAAGACTATAAACTACACATATAAACTAAATGATAATGATGAATGAACAACTCCCATTCCCCAAAGTGCAACAAACAGTTATGAATATAACTCACAAAGGATCACACAAGTGATCTGACAAAAAAAAAAAAAAATACATAAACAAGCGGTTTATTTTACAGTTGATGTGCCATTCATTTTCAGTTATTCTGTAATTAATATTATCCTGGGGTCCTCTTGACCTGTATCCAAAATATAAACATAACATGCTGAGGGAAGCGGACCCCTGGAATGTGGAAACAGATTCTGAAAGAAAATACACACAACTTAATGCACAGCACCAAAGTGCAACATGTACCGTACACAAACCAGGACTTTAACCAGGATTAACATATTTCATCGTTTTGCTCTCACAAGCAAATACTTCAGACAAAGCAAGCGCAAATCAACAGAGTTGGCTACTAGCTAGCTAGCGCACCCTGCTAACGCTCGTTAGCCAGCACAGGACGGTGTTTTATTGCTCAAAAAAAGTGAGCTTACCACCAACAGGATAAATAAGCGAGAAGATGCACAATATCACAAATCACTCACCATCGATGGTTCTCTCACTTTCAGCTTCAGCTTCTCTGTAGTTATCCTGGGCTGCCGTCTGCTTCATTGCGGGGTCACTCCATGTTGCTCTGGATACTATCTGCCACCAAGCGCAGAAAAAGAAAAAAAAAAAACCCTGAAAACTCTGCACCTCTTCGTTGGACAGCGGTGTAGATTTCCGCGAAACCTACGAAGCCATCTCTATTAATATAGTGTTTACTCCATGAACTTTTGCAAATGGCTGTTTGGAGATTCTGCAGAAGACGAGCGCACTCATGACATTACGCCCTGACCAATCGGTGGCCTGCAGTCTGTTTACGTCACATTTCCAGCTCGCTTTAGCAAGGCTGTACCCTGCCCTAGAATAGGTACTAAAAAAGTACCTGGTACCAGGTACCAGGTACTAATGGAAAAGCCTACAAACCAGGTAGAGTCGAGTAGAGTAGGGCTGAGTGGGTACTAGTGGAAAAGGGGCTTTAGTGAGGGGGGGAATGTGTGTCTGTTCTCTGTGCTGTGGCTGGTGGTCTCAAAGCGGGTGGAAAAGACGTTGAGATCGTCTGGCAGGCTATCTGTAGGGCTAGCAGTGCTGTTGTTGGTCTTCTTGCAGTCTGTGATGTGTTGCAGGCCTTGCCACATGCGCCCCGGGTCAGGAGTGGAGTAGAAGCTGTCCATCTCTTCTCTGTACTGCCTCTTGGCTGTTGCTGTAGCCTTCCTCAGTCCATACTTTGCAGCTTTGTACTTGACCTCACAGCCTGATTTAAATGCACGAGAGTGAGCACACAGCATCTGACGTACCTGACTGTTGATCCAGGGCTTCTGGTTGGAGAACTTCCTGACCTGTATGGTCTCATGGTATCAGCGCACGTGCTGATGTACCCAGTCAATTATTCAGTGTAGTCCTGTATGTTTACAGAAGAGTTCTCTTGGGTGGCTGCAGCTTTAAACACATCCCAGTCTGTGCAGGCAAAACAGTCTTGCAGGGTCCTCTCAGTCTCTGGAATCCAGTGCTTAATTTGCTTAATAACTGGGTTTGTTTGTTTCAGCTTTTGTTTGTAGGCTGGGTACATAAACAGTGAGATGTGTTCTGACTGTCCGAAGTGGGGGAGGGGTGCCGCTCTGTAGGCGCCGTGTATGTTGGAATAAACATGATCTAATGTGCTTTTATCTCAGATGGGAATGTCCACATGCTGGTAATATTTGGGGAGTACAGTCCGCAAATTGCACTGGTTAAAGTCGCCAGCAACAATAAAAACAGCATCAGGATGTTTCATCTCTACTGTGCTGATGATGTTGTGGAGTTTGTTTAGCGCTACTGTGTAGTTGCTCTGTGGACAAATGTATACAGCGACCAAAAACACAGCGGTAAATTCCCTCGGTAAATAATAGGGATGACATTTCAGCAGTAAAAACTCCACGCTGGGCGAGCAGTGCTTGTAAACTGTTTGTATATCTCCACACCACAAGTGGTTTATAAATACACACACACACACTTCCCTCGTCTTACCAGAGTCTCCTGTTCTGTCTGCCTGGTGTGTTGAGTGTGTCTGGAGCTGAATAGCGCTCTCCGGGACTCTGTCTGAAAGCCAGGTTTCACAGAATATTAGGGCACAACACTCTCTTGTCTCCCGCTGTTCTTCAATTCTTGCTCTTAGTTCATCTAGCTTATTTTCCAAAGACCGAATGTTTGCAATTAAGCGACTGGGTAGCGGTGGCCGGCTGGAGCGAGCCTTTAACCTAGCATGTAGTCCTTCTCTCTTGCCTTGCCTTCAGCTCCTTCGACCCCACCTCCGAAGCGCTCTCTTGGGGTCAGCATGCTCATGCGGGCTCGGTGCTTCCTGGGGGTGCTGATGGTCAATGCAGGGGCGGATGATACATTGCAGGTCCGGTGGTATAAAGCCAGTAAACTCCATGTGGCTGCTTGACTTGGCGATATCCAGTAGTGTTTGTCGGTCGCATGTTAGCAGTGCATGACCTCCATGCACTGTAGAAAGAACAGCAACTATGCAAAAAAGGAGAAAAGTCGGCATTCAGGAGCGGAATGAGCAAAGACGTTCGCCAACAGTGGGCGTCATCTTTAATCAAATAACTCTTGGGGCTTAAAGTGACACTTCATGAAAAATCAGTTGTTTTTTTCTTGTTTACATGTCTGTAACTTGTTTTTTGTGACTTACAAAACATATCAAGAGCAAATCACTCAGATGTCTCAGGTCTGCTTTTTTTTTTGCCTTAAAGTTTCACTTAAGCCCCGTCCCTTGAAAAGGCGAGTTTAGACAGAACGTTTTTGGTGATGTAACTTATGTCGTACCTCGTAGACAATGACAAGGCCAGGAGTGGCGCTGAACACTACTTTATTATATGAACTGGGCTCTGTACACCCGACCACACATGCAGCTGCTTGGCAGAGGAAAGGCGGAAGAGACGGCCCCTCTGCCAGCATCCCCTCTTATACCACTGGAGATGGCGGAACTGGAAACAGGGGCCGCCATCCCGTATTACCCAAATAAAGCCCCAATATGAACATGGAACAAATACTTAACATCCACCCCCCACTCCCCCCACAGAAAGACCAAAACACACACACAATCAACCCACCCCAATTTGGAACCCAAATCATCTGCTAAGCATAAACAAACCAAAATCACCAAAAGGGGCCTATGACATTCATACCAAAAATAACTCAAATTAGGGGGGACGGGTAGACTGCCGTCCTACCCCCCACACGATGAGGTGGGCTATTCTAAACAATGGTCCAGTAAAGGAAAAAAAAACAACTACTGCCATGTCTCCTAATTAAAATACAATACTAAAATAATCCCCAAACTATTAACACAGAACAAATGAACAATAATAACACGCCCATGACTCTGTGAGGATGCCCCGTAACCCCCCCCCCCCCCCCCCAAGAACTTCACTATCAGTCCACCCCTGGTGGCAGTCCGCTTCCCGGACCACTGCTGGTCGACTCCCCCTCGGAGCATCTCCTCCTCCAGAGCTCCGAGTGCTCCAACCGTCTGGAGATGTGCCCACTCGTCTTCTTTGGAGTGTGCCATAGCTCATTGGGATGGCGCCACGTGCCATCCGACAGCAGTAGGTATCAATCGTGCCGTTCACCCATCACCTGCAGCCAACCCTGGTACCACTCCAAGTCCTGCTTCTGTCTCACCCACCTGGACCTCGCCTCCACCCGAGCCCGAACCCAGTCTGTGACTCCAAGTGGGACCTTGCACAGCCTGCGGTGTCTCCGCCTGGTACCCACACTTCCAGTGCCACCCGGTCTTGCCCCGATAGCTTGTTGATCCGCTGCTGACCCCACCTCTGTGGTCCTGAGTTCACCAGTCCTCCACGGCCATGCTCCTGGAACATCTGAGACCATCGTTTGGGCTGTGCTCATTGCCGTAGGCCCTCTCCCTTGCTGCCCGGTGCCCACATCCAGAGCAGCTCGGACACGGGCACCGGGGTCCTCTCGTGGTGACCCTGAGCGCAGTGCAGCCTGTCCACTCTCCAGAGTGCCCAGCAATGGTTCATCCTACACTGCATCATCCTGGACCCTTGGAACCGGCCAGTCCCACAGTCCGCCAGCTGACCACTCCTCACCAGCGCCGCTCCTCATGGAGAATCCAAGGCCATAAAACAAGTTGCAGCCCACGATGTTAGAGCCATAGGCTTTGATGATGAACTCCACAGTGGCCATCATTGCTGACTTGAACTGAGCTGTTAACTTGATGGTACCCAATGTGGCCAACTGTCCTCCTCCATAGCCACAAAGCAGCGCCATGAAACTTCCAATTCTATAGTGGGGAAAACAATGTCTAATTGTAACCCAATTCAGCATGGAACTCTCCACTCCTGTGTTGACCATCATCGGTACTGGAACTCCATCTCGGATTACCATGTAGCGTACTCGGGGATACGGTGTGAACCACCACTGGAGCGGGGGCAGTTGAGGTCCTGCTCGGGCTTTCTTGTGCAGCTGACTGGCACATCCTCGCGAAATTGTGGACACGGCCACAATTTTCACAGCGCTTTCCTCTTGCCGCACACTCTCTGGCCTTGTGGCGGTGCTTTGTGGACCCACAACCCATACACTTGGGCTTCTCCGGGGCAGACCTCATCCGTACAGCGTTGGCATTCTCGGCATCCTCTTCAACACTCCCATCACTGTCCGGGTCCACTATCTGTGCGGCCATGGGGGATCTTGAACCTCCCGGTGAAAGGTGCTCGTTCAGTTCCTGAGTTAGCTTCTCTGTTGCTTCTAGCTGTAGAGCCCCAGAAACATGAGCAGCTTGGAGTGGACTGTGGTACAGTTGGTGTGTTCCGCCAACTGGTTGCGCACCATTTCTTCCTCTAATGACCCAAATCGGCACTCAATGGCCATTTGTCTTAAGTCTGACACAAACTGTTGAATCGGTTTGGCTACCCATCGGCGGCGTTGTCTGAACTTAATCCAGTGAACGATGACGTTGTCCGGGGCTCTGAAATTGCAGGCCATTAACTCGACTACATCCTCATATGTGTCTGCATCTCCAAGCGTACCCAAAATCCTTTGTCCCTCCATTCCCAGGTTGTGTACCAATAATGCACGAGCTCACAGTTTCTCCATTCTTCCTAAGTCCAGCGCTACCATATACGTCTGGAAAGCCTCATACCAACGAGGCCACGGCACAGGCGGCTCACCTGGGAGCTCCAGGAATGGATGAATTGGTGTTCCACATGCCTCCAAGAGTTTATCACTCGCCAAGTGTCATGTCGTACCTCGTAGACAATGACAAGGCCAAGAGTGAAGCTGAACACTACTTTATTATATGAACTGGGCTCTGTACACCTGACCACACATGCAGCCACTTGGCAGAGGAAAGGTGGAAGAGACCGCCCCTCTGCCAGCAGCCCCTCTTATACCACCAGAAATGGCGGAACCAGAAACCGGGGCCGCCATCCCGTATTACCCAAATAAAGCTCCAATATGAGCAATATGAACATGGAACAAATACTTAACATAACTATTCATGGTGCTGGCACGTCTGTAGTGTTGGGCAAATCAGGACTCTCTGGTCTAACTGAAGTTAGCATCAAGGCCAGTTAGCATTTTTGGACAGCTGCTTTAAAAACTTACCCAAATTAAGATGGGTTTTTACCATTAAACTGCTTTTAAGAACCAATGCAGTTTCAGTCATTATCCTGGGCAACCGTGCATAGAATTGGGCATGCCCTTCAACCGGCAAGTCTTTTTTATCACAGGATTTATTCTGTTTAATGTAGTGCTAGCCACTGTTAGCCTTGTGGAATATGGATGGGAGTATTCACAGAACCTGGCATTTGAGGGAGGAGGAAAAGTGAAAAGATTTTGAAATTATACTGTAAGACAATGAAAGGTTTTAATAGTGGAAAAGGGGCATAAGATACCATTTTAGGTAATGTAGATTTGTTTTTATAGGGGATTTATATCCACTTGAGTGGGTTTTTAAGGGGTATAATTAACCTGCCAAGCCAGCTCACTACAACTGCAATTTGGTTTGAACATCAGCAGTGGCGGACCATCATGTGTTGTTATTCCTATACACTTTATAATGAATTCTTCTTTATTGATACCAATAAGAGAATTTCCAGTCGTGAATACATGCCTGCCGTATGCTACATCTAAGAAATATTGCCACCAGAATATCCTGACGATGTCTTGAGTTTAGAATATTTACAGCTTCAGTAACTGAGACCTCTTATCAAGGTGTCATTTTCTCCCATCTGTATTCTCATCCATAGAATAAAAATTGAATCATCTTCATGTTTTCTTGTGTATATTCATGAAAATGGCATTTATTCAAATAATATTGTTCACATCTCTGTCTCTGGAGCTGAATTTAACAAAACAAAACTGAGAAAATAAATCAGAATTATGCTAGCTATTTGAGCCAAATTCAGATCACCCAAGACCCTGTTTGTTGTTGTGCATATTTATGCATTTGTGTACTTGTATTTCTCCTTCTCTGGCAATCTGCGCTCTGCAGAGATGCAAGAAAATGTGTCTGAAAGCTTTTCCCACAAAGATAAATAGAGTAACCTTCTTTTGTCATTAGTAATACCTTCTCTACTGGTGGACTGCAAGATGGAGCAGAACAGAGAGGTGATGGAGGAAAGAGAGGCCAATGGGGGAGGGGGGATAAGTAGCCAGGAGTCAGTGGTAATTAGGCATGAAAGAAAAGCCCAGTCAACTCAGTTACAGCTTTAGTTTCACACCTTGAGCCATCTCTCCAGGCCTTCTAGGCTCTGAGCTCAGCTGTGGCCACAAATGCTTTGAGGTGTGCAGCTGAAACAGAGAGCTGACTTGCAGCAACCCTGTCCTGACTCTGTCTTCACTCCATCACGCCACCTACGCACTTCTGTCTCGGTCTGGCCGGGTGGCAGGGAGGCACTTTGTCTGGCCAATTTATCATGTCTCTCTACAATGGATTATTGTGGATTCCACTGGAGTGTGTCAGATATGTGACACTGTAGGGGAAATGTGTAATTTCAAAATGTAAATGTTTAAATATAACATTTTTATTGAAGATTTCTGTATGCAGCATGTATCTTATTTTACCATAAAAAACATATAACTTAAAAAAGGACAACTATCAGAGATTTTGGTATTCTTTATCAAAGCAGCTTTGGCAACAGAAAGACAGGTTGACTAGATTCCTTTAGCTCACTGTGTTTCTGCAAAGATACTATAATTGCCTACTTGGTCTCTCAAAGTTTTTTATCCCTCTGCATTAGTGAAAGCTGTGGCTCGAGGCATTACATTTCAGCCCTGTCTCACAGAAATGTGTCTGTGGCCTTTACCCACCAAAACATGTAGTATACACAGCAAGTCTTTAAAATGTTTCTTATTTGATATGTTCTTGCAAACAGCTGAAATGCTAATTTGCATCAAGGGTTAAATAATTTCAAGTGTAACTGTAGCTCCGCTTCTTTACTTGTCAGGTATAGAAGAATTGGGGTGAGATTGGACATCCTGGCGCAGTGGTTAGCACTGCGCCAGCACAGCAACTCACCCTTGGCCATGGGATCCCTGGTTCAATCCCAGCCCCTGACCAACAGTGATCTGTGTGGAGTTTGCATGTTCTCCCCGTATCTGCGTAGGTTTACTCTGGGATTTTTCCGGTTTCCTCCCACAGGCCGAAAACATGCAGGTTAAGTTAATTGGAGACTCTAAAGTGGCCCTAGGTGTGAATGTGTGTGTGAATGGTTAAGGGATAGCGCCGTACCGTGGCTGCTTCATCCATCCAGGTGGATGCCCTCAATTTCCCCTCTGGGGATCAATAAAGTATACAAAATTAAAAATTAAAAACAATATATAAGCACATCTGTCGCAAGGTCTGTAGTGGACGTTTTGGTGCATGCGCACACAGCGACCGGCAGCTGGTGAAAAATTCCGTCGTCTGTGTATGTGTTTTTATGTACTTTTTTATGTTTTTACGAAATCCTCTGTGTCGTTTCTGCCCTGGAGTGTTTGTGGACTGTATGGCGAAGCGCTCCCTGGTTCCTACAACATGGACTTCCTCCCCTCTCTTGCATTGCTGCTATATTTCCTCCGGCCCTTTGTCTATGAGGTAAACGCGTTCGGCACCATGGCGGGAAGAATACATTATTCCAGAGACATGTTGCTGCATTTAAACACGGTTGATGCAGCGGCTGTGATTGAGCCTAAGCCGCAACTGCCGGACTTTATTTTGAGAGACGGACATAGCGGTGAAAAGAGAGATGGGAGAGACGGCAGAAGGAAGCGCGGAAGATGTGGAGGTGTGAGATTGCGCCTGAGGAGACGTCAGTTTGGTAACATTCCTCTTCCTTCGATGATTTTTGGGAACGTACAGTCTCTGAGAAACAAGGTGGATGAAATTCAAGGGAATGTACGCTACCAGAAGGACTTTAAGAACTGCTGTGTCATGGCTTTCACCGAATCTTGGCTTACTGCGCATGACCGAGACGCAGACCTGTGGATCGACGGCTTTGGAGCCCCGCTGCGCTCGGATCGGCAGGAAGAGGTAACGGGGAAACGTCAGGGGGGCGGCGTATGTTTATACATTAATAAGCAGTACTGCACATCTGTCACAGTCAGAGAGCGCATCTGCACATCCGATGTGGAGCTGCTGTCTGTGTCACTACGCCCCTTTTATTTACCTTGCGAGTTCCCCCAACTTTTCATCACAATTGTGTACATTCACCCGAGGGCAGACGCTAACTCCGCCTCCAGAACCATCTTTGATGTGATCCAGCAGCTGCAATCAATTTCTCCAGAGGCGCCAAACTTCATTCTTGGGGATTTCAACCATGTTTCTTTAAAGAAGACACTTAAAAACTTTTATCAGTATGTCTCCTGCCCAACCAGGCGAAAAAAGACATTGGACCTGTGCTATGGATCCATTGAGAGGGCCTATAAATCACTCCCCCTTCCCTCCTTTAGGATTCTCAGATCACAACTGTGTACATTTGCTGCCCACATATAAAACTGCTCTCAGAAGAGGCAAGGTGGAGACGAGAGACGTTGATGTGTGGACAGAAGATTCAGTGCACAGCCTCCAGGAATGCTTTTACTGTACAGACTGGGAGATGTTCACACTGTCCTGCGGGGATGATTTGGACTCTTTGGTGGACGTCACATGCTCATACATGGCTTTCTGTAAAAATAAGATTGTTCCACGTAAACGTGTCAAAATATATCCCAATAACAAACCATGGGTTACAAAATCAGTTAAATCCTGCTTACAGAGGAAAACACTTGCCTTTAAACAGGGGTCTGTTTCTGAGCTACAGGTTGCCACAAAGGAGCTGAAGGCCGAAATTTTAAGAGCAAAACAGAATTATAAATCAGAGTTGGAAAGCAAGATGGCAGCAAAGAAACTTGGTTCAGCCTGGGCCAGTATGAAAACTATTGCAGGCCTTCAGAGCACAGAGCTCTGGGCTGCACGGTGGCGCAGTGGTTAGC
This sequence comes from Pholidichthys leucotaenia, assembly GCA_020510985.1. Taxonomy (NCBI): domain Eukaryota; kingdom Metazoa; phylum Chordata; class Actinopteri; order Cichliformes; family Pholidichthyidae; genus Pholidichthys; species Pholidichthys leucotaenia. The sequence continues at coordinate 95,239,237 of CM035845.1, read as the reverse complement.
ACTGTGGCAGCACAGTTTTACCCTCGGCCGGGGGATCGCTGGGACCGTGAGATCGTGGGTTCGATCCCTGCCCCCGGCCAACAGTTTGCATGTTCTCCCAGTGTTTGCGTGGGTTTACTCCGGGATTTCTCCGGTTTCCTCCCACATGCCAAAAACATGCAGGTTAGGGAGTTAAGGGGCGCTTGCGCACGCAGCGACCGGCAGCTGGTGGTTTGTCACCAGACTGCAAAACAAATCTACCTACAGGTACAAAATAAAATAAAATAAGTAATTAAAAAAAAAAAAAAAAACAGAGTGCAGTAATCGTGTGTTTTTAGATGGTTTTAATTCAGACACAGAGCTGGCTAATGCTCTTAATTGTTTTTATGGTCGTTTTGACTCCTTTGATTTTAGCACTGAAACCCAAGATTTGAAACAGAAACTCAAAGACAATCAGCACTTTAATATTGAGGTGCAGGATGTTAAAAGGGAGTTCTGCGCTGTAAAAGTGAACAAAAGTCAGGGCCCTGATAATATATGTGGGCGCTTGGTAAAGTCATGTGCACATGAACTGAGTCCTATATTTCATTACATTTTCAGTAAGTCCTTACAGACACAACATGTGCCTAAGATCTGGAAAGAAGCCGTGGTTGTTCCCGTTCCAAAATCCAGCTGTCCTAAAACGGTAAACGACTTTAGGCCAGTTGCTTTGACTTCAATCTTAATGAAAATTTTTGAAAAAATGGTCAGATGTGAGGTCCTAAAGCAGACTGAGCATGCATTGGATCCTCTGCAGTTTGCCTACAGGCCTCACAGAGGAGTGGAGGATGCCACTGTCACTCTGTTTAACATGCTTTTTAAACATCTGGATTTTAATGGGACACACGCCAGACTTTTATTTGTGGACTTTTCCTCCGCCTTTAATACAATCCAACCTCATATCTTAGTTGAAAGGCTCCTACAGCAATTTGATTTGAGCAATAATCTGGTGGGTTGGATTCTGGATTTCTTAACCAACAGGACGCAGAGAGTAAGGGTCAATGGTACATTGCCGGACCTAAAGTGCTCTTCTACTGGCTCTCCTCGGGGGGGGGGGGGCGGGGTGTTGTCACCACTACTCTTCATCCTGTACACAAACGTGTCGGAGCAGACATGACAACAGACACATTATAAAGTATGCTGATGACTCAGTCATTGTCAGTCTCCTCCAGGATGGTGAGAGTGGCCACGGCCCAGTAGTTGATGATTTTGTTCACTGGTGTGAGGATTCCTACCTGCAGCTGAATACGACAAAAACTAAAGACATGATTATTGACTTTAGGAGGAAAAATCCCAGGCACAAAGTCACCGTACTAAAAGGCCAGACCACCGAATGTGTACAATCCTACAAATATCTTGGGACAATTATTGATAGTAATTTAAAGCTTGAAGAGAACTGTGAAAGGGTGTGCAAAAAGGGTCAGCAACATTTGCATTGCTTGAGAAAACTTGCACGCTTCCAAATTGACCGAACCATAATGACAATGTTTTATCAGGCTTTTATTGAATCTGTTTTATCCTTTTCTTTAGTGTAATGGTTTGGTCAGATAAAACTGAAACAGAGGAAATCCTTGGATCAGGTAGTTAGATGGTCCAGTTGTTTGCTTGGTGAGCCACAGCTGAGCCTGACATCCCTGTACACCAGACAAGTACAGAGAATGGCTACCTCCATTTTAAATGATGACTCCCACCCTTTGCACTGCCACTTTCAACTTCTTCCCTCAAGACGGAGGTTTGCTGTCCCAAAAAGTAGAACCCAGCGCTACAAAAACAGCTTTGTCCCTGCTGCTGTCAAAGAGTTGAACAAGCTGTAAAAATATATTGCATATAATTTAGGTACCTATTTATTAACTCCATTTTATATTTACTTATTTTTGTAGGATGTCACTTGGGTTCTAAATATTTTATTGGGTTTTAGACCTTTGAGTTTTTAACCTCTTTGACTAGTTTTTAACTTTTAATATGACCCTTCTCTCTTACCTTTGGTCTTTCTCCCATCTCTGTCTTTTTATACCCTGATTGATGGAGCCTTGAGTATTTTTATCATGTTTATAGTCAGCGTCATATGTGCCTGTGTTTGTGTCTATGTTGAATGTAATTTGTGGCTTGTATATATGAATGTCACCAGACTGCAAAACAAATCTACCTACGGGTACAAATAAAGTAACCTGAACCTGACTTTTGCCAGTCGGTGCATCGTGACATGCACTACATAAAGAGCAGAGATAAACAAACCTATCATCTGGTCAGTCACTACAACAAATACTGGAGTCAGTTTGTCTTGGCCTGTCCTTGTCACTGATAATACCTCTATCTGCCAAGAATGTGCCGTTAATCCAGCAAAAGCTAGAGGTACTCAAATACTTTGCAAGCAGTTTCATGAAATGGTCAGTCAGAAAGCAACTCATACCGGCTCGGATGTCGCCCGGGTTAACAAGGCCAGGAGTTCCTGGCGGCAGAGGGCGAAGGACAAAGCTGCGTGGAGGAATCTGATCAGACCTAAATGAAGCAGTCATTGTCGCCCCCGGCAGACTGCGATGATGATGATGATAGAAGAATTGACACTGAAAATTTAAATCTGAACAATCAAAAGAGGCACAGCCCTGGCCAACCATTAAAACACAGTTGTCTTTTCAATCTTCAAAAAGTTATAGCTCTGTAAGGAGCTGCCAACTACGCCAATTTAAAAATGTGGATATTGTGGTGGTACAGGTGGGGGATTCTCCACACAGAGAAGGCAGCTGGGGGGGGGGGGCGCAATGGACTGAAGGAGGAAGTGTCATTGGGGGGTATCAGACGGGACAGTAAGGACTATGTGCCCCCCAGGGAGAGAAGGAACTGCCGGAGCCGCTGGAAGAGGAAAGGGTGTGAGAGCGGTGCCGGCGTTATGTCATGTTAATGTGCCACACAGGTCTTTGTTCCAAACATTTTATTATGGTTGGAAGTTCCAGGTCTCAATGCATGGAATTAAAGGTATAAAAGAGGAATGCACAGAGACCCGGGAGCTCTTTTACTGTACTTGATGTTGGAGAAAGAATAAAGTTTGTGTGTCATTCCGCTCGCTGCCTCACCTGTTTCCTTTCTCCGCATTGGTGATCCCAAGACATGCCATGGAAAGTGAGCCAAGCACCGCCCTGGAGACTAGCTGGAGGGAGAGCACCAGTGCCGCATGCGCTATCTCAGTCAAGCTCCCAGACTTCTAGCTTCACAACCCGACTGCGTGGTTCTTCCACATAGAAGCCCAGTTTGCACTCCGTGGGATAACAACAGACGATGCCAAGTATTACTACGTGGTCACCACGCTGGATGTGCACGCTACGCAACAGGTGATGAGCCTGCTCCAGGAGCTGCTGGCCCAGGGGAAATATGAAGCCCTCAAGAGGATGCTACTCCAGCGCTATACCCTTTCTGACAGTGAGAGGGCAGAGAGATTCCTAACGCATTCGGAGTTAGGTGACAGATCAGCAGTGGAGCTCATGCAGAGCATGTTGGTGCTGAGGAGGAAGGACAGTGAATCTTTCCTGTTAATCCACTTGTTCCTCAGGAGCCTACCGGCTACGGCGAGGGTGATCCTGGCCAACTCACCGCAGCTGGTTGCCAAGGACTACCGCGCCCTGGCACAGGAAGCAGACCACATCATTTTGGTGACCAGAACACTCAGCGTGCAGGCAGTGGCACCGGAATCCACGAGGGACTCCAGCGAGGTCGAGGAGCCGTTGGTGGTAGCCGGGATGGACACCAGGAGACGAAGGAATGGGGCGATCTGTTTTTATCATCGCCGTTTCGGCTCAAATGCCCAGTGCTGCTTGTCGCCATGCCAATTCGAGAAGCCGGGAAGACGGCACGTTCGGTATTCAGTTGCAGCTGCAACCGCTCTCGACAGGAACAAACTGCTTTATGTCACGGACACACATTCGGCGAGACGCTTTTAGGTGGACTCCGGCTCCCAGAAGAGCCTCATCCTGCCGGTCAATGCAGACAGGTTGGCAGGAGGCAGCGGTCCCAAGCTCACGGCCGCCAATGGAGCCACCATCAGGACATTTGGCGAATGGACACCGATGATATGCTTGTATAGACACAATTTCCAGTGGGACTTTGTGATTGCTGCATGTGCTGCCCCCATTTTAGGTGCAGACTTTCTATGTGCTTATAGGTTGTTAGTCGATGTTGCTAATAGGCGATTAGTGGATGCTGTCTCTTTTTCCTCACTCCCCTGCACAGCTCGGGGAGCTGGGTCAACAATACTGGCTAACGTTATAGCTCCAGGGAGTAAGTACCAACATTTACTCTCACAGTTCCCAGCACTCACAATCCTGACCTTTTCGGCTATGATAAAGAAACACGGGGTCGAACTTTTCATAACTACAAAAGGTCTGCTGATGTTCTCTCGTCCTCGGCGGATGGACGCGGCTAAGCTGACCAGCGCGCGAGAGGAGCTTGCCATCTTAGAGAAGTTGGGCATCATCAGGTGCTCCAACAGCCCATGGGCATCCCCACTTCACATGGTTCCTGAAGCCAATGGGTCGTGGCGACCGTGCGGTGATTTTCAGCGCTTGGACAATGCCATGGAACACGATCGTTATCCTATTCCACACATCCAGGATTTTTCCATGCACCTGGCCGGGGAACGTGTTATTTTAAAAGTGGATCTGGTCCCCGGATACCATCAGGTCCCAGTGCACACAGAAGACATTCCGAAAACAGCTGTAATAACTCCTTTAGGCCTTTTTGAGCATTTACCTATGCTGTTAGGATTAAAAGGCGAGGTGCAGGCTTTCCAGAAGATGATGGACGCAGTGCTTCGCGATTTGACCTTCATTTTTGTCTACTTAGGCGACATTCTGGCAGCTAGAGCGTCCAAGGAGGAGCACATCGCCCATCTCGAGACGGTTTTCCAGAGGTTGGAAGCACACAGACTTATAGTGAACACAGTGAAGTGCCAGTTCGGTGTGCCAGTGATTGATTTTTTGGGCCACCGCATTTTGTCGACGGGCGCGATTCTACTATTGGATAAGGCGCACGGCGTGTCGGACTTTCCGCATCCGCAGACCGTGAGAGACCTGCAGGAGTTTTTGGGAATGATCAATTTTTATAACCATTTCTTTCCCCGGGCAGCCCAGCTGATGCAGCCATTGTATGCCACACTGAAAAAAAAGAAGCCTGCAGAAAACATCGACTGGACTCCCTAGCGAGTCCAGGCTTTCACGGATGCCAAAACAGTGCTGGCAGATGCCGTGTTGCTAGCTCACCCAGATCTGTTGTCATGGATAGCACTCACTACAGACGTTTCTGATGTTACCATAGGAGCAGTGGTGGAGCAGTATGTCTCCGGTTTGTGGCAGTCGCTCACATTTTTTAGTCGAACTTTGCGCGACAACAAATGCAAATACAACACGTTCGACAGAGAGTTGTTGGCGCTACACCTGGCAACACACCATTTCCAGTTTTGGCTAGAAGGGCGTGCGTTCACCGCATTCATGGACCATAAGCCGCTGACGTACACGATATCCAAAGTCTCAGAACCGTGGTTGGCCCGGCAGCAACAGCATGTGGCCGCGATCTCGGTGTTTACGACCGACACTCAACACGTTGTTGGTAAGCTCAACATCGTGGCCGATTGTCTGTCGCGTGCGATAGTCTCCCCGGTCTACATGGGAATAGATTTCCCTGCTATGGCTGCAGAGCAAGCCAGGGACATGGACATTTGCGCGCTCCAGTCAGCGCCTACTGGGTTAAGGCTGGAGAGCAGGGTGGTGCGAGAAGGGTTCCCTCCCTTCCAAGCTCTTGGTGCCGCCACATTTTTGAGTCAGTCCACTCCCTTTTGCATCTGGGAGTGCGCGCTTCGGTGAAGCTAGTGGTGGCAAAATCTGTCTGATTGCCCTTGCACAAGGATGTGAAAGAGTGGGCTGCACCTTGCATTGTGTGCCAGCGGCCAAAGTGCACAAGCACACCAGAGCCCCCCTCAAGCCCTTCCAAATCCCGGCCAGGAGGTTCGACCATGTCCACGTGAATTTGGTGGGACCCCTCCTGCCATTGCAAGGTTTCACGCACCTTTTGACAATCGTGGGCCACACCACGTGCTGGCCTGAAGTGGTTCCTGCTGGCTTCTACCACATCCACGGAAGTAGCTTGCGCTTTTTTGTCAGCTTGGGTTGCACGGTTCAGATCCCCTTCAGACATCACTTCCGACAGGAGTCCGCAATTCATTTCGGAACTCTGGTCCGCGATGGCCCAGAGCCTGGGGGTCAAAATTAACTGCACTACCGCGTACAACCCCCAAGCTAATGGGTTATGCTGTGGAGGTAATAGAACAGGCGAGAGGCAACGAGCTGGAAGGGTACAAGGTTTTATTCCTCCAACATACTGAAACACGCTTCGTAGCTCGTGTGAGCTACTGTGCTGCTTAGGCATGTGTAACAAGCTCTTTTATATATTATACAGACAGAGAGAATGTATGGCACATTAGCATCGTCATCGGCCTCCGTCGGTCTATGATGACCATGGAAGAGAATCCTAAACGTCTACTCTACTGGAACAGCACCGCCTGTGGCTGAACAAGCCGATGCGCACCGGTGTTCTACCTTCCAGCATTGGGCGTTGGTAGGATTCAAGCCTGGGCAGGAAGATATGGAGGACAAGATGCTACCCATGCAGCATGTCCCCCCTCTCCACGTCACTGATGAATCCAAAGGAACAGCAGGGCTGCTATAGTTTGGCACCAGCGCCGTCGCAGGAGCTGCCAGAACGATGTTGAGCACAACAGAGAACTGCCTTAGGGGCTCCGACTCCGGATTTTTCCTCAGGGTTGACTCCCGAAGCCTTTCCCGTGACCGGGTGTGCCGCAAGGCAGCGGAGATTTGAAATCAGGGTTTACCTTCCCCTAGATGGGCTACCTTCCCAAGTTGACGAGCCACCATCTACCCGAAGCATCTGGTTTTAAGGTGCCAGAGATCCGCCCTCGCCCCTTCTCCTATTAGTAAAAGCAGTTCTGCCGGGCTTAGAGACTAAACAGGCAGGCTAGGAGTTGGACTTAGTTGTCAGAGGCTTTTCAAGACGCACGCCGTAAGGAGCATTTTTATGAGCACTGGGAGCTTAACCCCAGTGCCGCTCCTGGCTATGACAACCTTGGAACCGACACACATTAGCATAGTCATTGTCATTTAATAGCCATCCTTAGCATGACATCAGCTGGTGCCCGGATGTCCTCGGGGATGCATACATAACAGTCCCATCTGATTGCCTCCGTGGCTCTCTGTCCGTATGTCAGTTGTCCTCCACTTCCTCCAGCCCTGATGAGTGTGAGATAATGTCCATCCGCAGTGTGCTGGGTCACTACACGGCTCCCCCCAGAACACTCAGAAGGGGCTGTGACCCCCCCCCCAGTCGTTTGGGCTCCAACTCCGATAGAACTGTCCTGCTGTAGAGGAGTGTCGGAGGGCATGTCAGTCCATGGGGGGATGGGGGAGGGGTGGAAAAGACAGTGTGCTTCGCTCCGAGTTCCAGCACGTTGAATGGCCGTGGATCGTGGGTGCACGGGGCCGGTGCGCGTTGTGCGTAATGGAACAAAGCTGGCAGTTGGCAGGCTTTAGGGAGTGAGGTGCGGGAAGAGTGATGTGGGGGGGGGGGTGCGAAGCAATGGAGTGCCGGCCCGGGACGTCAAAAGTGTCTGGGCGGTGCAAAAATTGCATGTGGATCCGCCATGGTGAGGGACTTTCCCTGTAAACCTGGCGGTGATCCGCAGCGGCTGTGAAAAAAAATTAAGTCTCTGACTCCTCTTGCGGCTCAGTCCTGTGAGGATGTGGGGAAGGCGAACAGCTAAATTCCCCGAGGATGCGTAGCAGCTGTGACAAAAAAATGAAGCTGTGTGAGGGACTTGGCGGTTTGGCTTTAGGTGTGGGAGCAGCCCTAAAGTCATCGGGGAAAGCAATCGGCTAAATTCCTGTTGTGCGCCGTGGCTGAGAAACCCATACAAAGTTCCGTGTGCGGGCTGCATGTCTGCTTCAGGTGCATGAGCAGCCCTAAAGGTTCCGAGGATGGGGATCGGCCATGTTTCTCGGGCATATGCAGCGGCGGAGGACGATGTATAAGTCTGTGGAGCCGGTTTGTCCCTGGTGCGTGGCGCGCACCTGGCGCAGTGACCACATAGCTGGAAGTTGCGCTGTCCTCGTAATCCTGCGGTGTGTGCACGGGGCTTCTGTGCGCAGAAAGTCCGCTGTCAGGAGGTGAGTCAGGGTCGGGGAGCTTGATGGAAATCAACGCAGATGGCACCGATGATCTTCCCTGTTCAGGCTGTTTCCTTCGGTTCGCTCGTGTCGCCGTTCATGGTGCATCTTGGTCCCAGTGCTGCCCGCTCCAGCAAGCGTGCTCCGGTGTGGATGAAGAGGATGTAGGTGCTCTCTGGTACTCTGGAGTCCACAGCACAGTGAGAGGGAGTAGACGATCATTCTCTCTCGTGAGGTCACCAGTGTAGAGAAAATGGCATAGTCGAGAGATGCACCATGCACGTCCAGGGTAACCAATGTGGAGGTAATAGAACAGGCGAGATGCAACGAGCTGGAAGGGTACAAGGTTTTATTCCTCCAGCATACTGAAACACGCTTCGTAGTTCATTTGAGCTACTGCGCTGCTTAGGCATGTGTAACAAGCTCTTTTATACGTTATACAGACAGAGAGAATGCATGGCACATTAGCATAGTGATTATCATTTAATACCCATCATTAGCCCGGATGTCCTTGGGGACACATACATAACAGTCCCGTCTGATTGCCCCCTGGGGCTCTCTGTCCGTATGTCAATTGTCCTCCGCTTCCTCCAGCCCTGATGAGTGTGAGATAATGTCCATCCGCAGCGTGCTGGGTCACTACAATTCGAGCGTTTTTATAGGTCGCTTAAAGCAATGCTCAGAGCTTCGCTCATGGACACAAACTGGGTCGATCGCCTGCCCTGGGTTCTTTTAGGGTTGCGCTCCATGCCTAAGGAGGATTTGGCAGCCTCCCCGGCAGAACTCGTTTTTTCTCTGCCAGTGTGGATCCCCGGAGAGTTTTTACCGGAAAACCCCGTGCCCGAGGCTGATCCGCCTTCGCAATTTTTGCACAGCACGGAGGCTTTTAACATACCGGGCCCAGTCCACCATTGTTTACCCCATACTTTCGTCCCCAAGAGTTTACAGAATGCCAGCTTTGTTTTTGTCAGGCACGATGCGCACCGGACCCCGCTGCGCCCACTGTACGACAGACTGTTCAGGGTGTTGGAACCTGGGGTGAAACATTTTGTGTTAGATTTGGCGGGGCATAGGGAGACCGTCTGCATCAACAGGCTGAAGCCCGCTTTTGTGTAGGCTGATGAGCAGGTGGTTTTGGCCCAAGATCCCAGACGTGGACGCTCACTGTTGGTTGCTCCGCATGTTGGTGTTGGTGTAGGGACCTGCGCCCGCGAAGCTAATGTGCCCCCCCCCCTTTTTCCCTCCACAGACAGACTGCCCTCTTGTACACCTCACCAGCAGGGTGTTTCGACTGGATTGGCAACCCCCCGCTACAGCCGCTATGGACACTGGCTCAAGCCCAAAGGACGGGGGGGGGGGGGGGGGTTAGCGTCCCTTCTGGGTGTTCGGGGGGGGGGGGGGGGGCTGTGTGGTGGTACGGGTGGGGGATTCTCCACCCAGAGAAGGCAGCTGGGGAAGGGGGGAACAATAAACCGAAGGAGGAAGTGTCATAGTTAGGACTATGTGCCCCCTGGGGAGAGGAGGAACTGCCGGAGCCACTGGACGAGGAAACGGTGTGAGAGCTGTACCGGCATTATGTCATGTTAATGTGCCACACAGGTCTTTGTTCCAAACATCGTAGTATGGTCAGAAGTTCCGGGTCTCAATGCATGGAATTAAAGGTATAAAAGAGGAATGCACAGAGACCCGGGAGCTCTTTTACTGTACTTGATGTTGGAGAAAGAATAAAGTTTGTGTGTCGACCAGCTTGCTGCCTCGCCTGTTTCGTTTCTCCATAATATTTCAATATAATAGAACCATGTTGCATCATTACCTACTTGACTGGATTTAAATCAGTGAACCTTGTTACATGGTCACAATAATCTGATAACTGGGAATAAGTTATAATAAGATAATGGTTATAATCAGATTTGATGTGTTTACATGCACTGAATAAGCGGATTACTAATTAGTAAAGTCCTTAAGGTAATGCAATTGTTCCTAACCTGGAAATGACCTTTATCTGATTATTCAATTTACATGAATACTTGAATTATGAGATAACTCCAGAAATCCAATTATAATCGGTTTATGTGTGCATGTAAACATGGCCATTGTTCCTCTATTCTGACTCAAGATAAACTGTATTTAATTCCTTGTTATTTACATTTTTAAGCTTTTTGGATTATGTTGGTGCATGGGCACATAGCTGGTTTGCATCTTTTTTCTCTTATGCAAGCACTTTGTAGCTTGCAAAATCAGAATAGATCTGAAGTTATTCACTACCCAAGTAATTTTTAGTAGACACACTCTTACTTAAAGGGCCTATATCATGCAAAATCGACTTTTTTGAGCTTTTAAGCATGTTATAATGTTAATTTCCTCACCAAAAACACCCCCAAAGTGGTATTTTGCTCCATTCACGCATCTCTGAGTATTCCTCCTCAACCCTGCTCTCTGAGCTGCTGCTCCGCCCAGTCCCTGATAATGACTGGGTCCTCACATTCATACGTATGAACGTGGGTGAGCCGCCCACTCCAGGAAGTGCCTGTACTGCCAGCACCGCCCCCAGGCTAACGCACACACCCACTTTCTCTGTGCAGCTAATGGAGCGGTGATCGGCAAAACTCTTTCACTTTAGCATTGACGCTGTGAAGAAGTAGTTCCTCTTGCACCTAATCTGCTCAGTGACAACAACTGTTTGCTTTTTTACGTAAGACAATGTCTTCTTAAGTTTTCGTGGGTGGAACCCAGCGACACGCTGCAGCAGCCAGCTCAGGGGTTACGTCATGAAATGGGCGGCAGCCACAAGAAGGAGAGGCTGAGCCTCAGAGTTCGAGGCATCTTACTTCCGGGTTGGAAAAGTAGCTCGCGAAAATAACTCATATTTCATAAGAAATTCATTCTCCAGTGTGCCAAAGGTAATATACTGTCACATACTGTCACATGTCCCGGTTTGCAGCGGGAGACGTTACAGCGGGGAGGAGCTAGTGCTAGCTAGCACTTGGCCGCCGCCCGGTGCTAATGGGAAACTCGACATACCGGGAGCTGTAGCGAAAACGACGCGGGTGCCGGGCTGGAGTTTAGGCGACGTGCAAGAAATATAAGACAGAATAATAAAGAGCGATGGCAAGAACCAAGCAGACCGCCCGTAAAATCTACTGGAGGAAGAAGCCCCCCAGGATGCAGCTAGCCACCAGGGCTGCTCGGAGAGGCGCTCCGGCCACCGGCAGAGTGAAGAGGCCTCGCCGTCACAGGCCCATGGCTCTGAGAGAGATCCGTCGCTACCAGAAATCCACGGAGCTGCTCATCCGTAAGCTGCCCGTCCAGCGCCTGGTGAGGGAGATCGCTCAGAACTTCAAGACCGTCCTGCGTTCCTGAGCTTCACCGTCATGGCTCTGCAGGAGACCAGCGAGGCCCACCTGGTGGTCTCTTCTTCGCTAAGGGGGTCACCATCATGCCCAAAGACTTCCAGCTGGCCAGCCGCATCCGCGGGGAGAGAGCTTAGACTTTCTGCTGCACATTCACCAACCAACCATAATGCTCTGCACTGTGTGTCTATATATATACATTTATAGTAATATGGACATATGTTTACTAGATGTTGTTTTTTCTTGCCTTCTGATTGTTGCTCTGAGTGTTGCTATCCCTGTGCTGTTGCAATCCTGGAATTTCCCCATTGTGGGACTAATAAAGGCTTATCTTATCTTATATACATGCATATAGTTGCACGGTGGCGCAGTGGTTTAGCACTGTGGCAGTACAGTTTTACCCTCGGCCGGGGGATCGCGGGGATCATGAGATCGTGGGTTCGATCCCAGCCCCCGACCAACAGTGAGCTGTGTGGAGTTTGCATGTTCTCCCCGTGTTATGCGGGTTTACTCCGGGATTTCTCCGGTTTCCTCCCGCATACCAAAAACATGTAGGTTTAGGGCGCTCGCGCACGCAGCGACCAGCAGCCGGTGGCTTGTCACCAGACTGCAAACCAAGTCTACCTACGGGTACAAATAAGTAACAAAAAAAAAATAAAAAAAAAATAGTTTACTCTGAAAGGCTTAAAATAGCATGATATACTGTAGGCCCTTTAAGTAAATTTTTTGGTGATTACTCTTGGTATAATAAAGTTGTCTGACAATTTTTTGCAACTCTATCATTCAAACTAGGGGTGGTGTCTTTTTTGGCAGGTTTGCAGAATAATGTGTTATTAAAGTATAAAAGGTCAAGTTCACATTTTACCTGCCTTTCATACAAATTGATTTCAAGATGTAGCAAATTTTTGAATCTAAATCAAACTGTAATTTAATAGAAATTGTTTGGTAAGTTTTTGAAAATTTTAAGTTCATACTCCTTTTTATACACCAGTTACTTCGGACCAAGCAATCTGATTGGACAATAGGGGTTCCCCGGTAATCACACTTGGATGTTTCACCGAATAGGTAACACTCCACTTGGTTAGTGGTTAGCACAGTGGCAGCTCAGTAAGAAGGTCACGGGATCGATTCTACCCCTGACCATCGTGGGTTCGATCCCACCCCCTGACTATCGGTGACCCTTCTGTGTGGAGTTTTCATGTTCTCCCCGTGTCTGTGTGGGTTTCCTCCCAGAGGCCAAAAACATGCAAGTTAGATTAATTGGAGACTCTAAAGTGGCCCTAGGTGGGAATGTGTGTGTGAATGGTGAAGGGATGCCGCCGTACCGTGGTTGCTTCATCCATCTAGGTGGATGCCCTGAATTTCCCTTCTGGGGATCAATAAAGTACACACACACAAAGAAAAAATCAGTGACTTCTCATAACGTGAAAATTGTAATATTGTGTTGGAGATTTTAATTCCACAGTGAGGTATTGTTTGAAAAGTGGCAGTCCTAAAAATGAGACCTCCGTGACTCAGAAGATGACCCTTGTAAACATCCAGCTCGTGCTGTCTGGTGATAGAAATTCCATGTCCATTTGCAAAAGAGTAGACAAGCTAGAGTTGAATTTATTGTCTCAACTAACTAACAATAATAACTTTGTGGTGATGGACTCTTCATTTCATTTGAAGATGCCCCCCCCCCAAAAAAAAAGTGCAAAGCAAAAAAAAAAGCTAAATCTCTAACAAGCTAACCCAGCTAATCAAGCTAACCAGCCACTGGTGCAGTCAGGGTGACCCACAGAGCCTACTCAATAGGTGAATGCTATGTTTTATAAATACTGACTTATGTGCTGGACAATATTTAATTTGGTTATGTGTCTAAAAGACAATAGTATGGCGCATATTTAGGGCGCATATATGGCATTCATATTCACCCACATATACCTAGTAGGCATGACGGTGCATATTCTGGAAGCTTCACGTCTCAATGGCCAAAGAGGACCTGACCCTGCAGAGACCTACGGGAGGTGTGAAGTTGGTTGCTTAGGAGACGAGAAGTGGGAGAGAATGTCCCAGCAGGAGCCCCGGAGGCTAGAAGGATGAGAGAGACAATGGAGACGCCAAGGAGCCTCGGGGGCTGTATGTTTGCTCAAGGACTGTGGGTTGGGGGTGTGTTATTTGATGTTGGGGGTTTTGTGTCTTTGGAGGGTATAAGAACTGTGAAGGATGATTGTTCTACCTCTTTACTGAGATTCTGTTCTTGTTGGAGGATGTGACCTCTCAATAAACCAACCCTGAGAAATAAACTCAGTCTCGTTTGTGAAAGGCATCCTCTACACTGGTGACCTACGACAAACTATGGCCGGTGGCGACGATCTTCCCGCACCGGACTCTTCAGGAGCCAACCGGGTTAACGCAGCTACCACACTACAGCTGCCGGATTTCTGGCAACATAACCCGCGCTCCTGGTTTACCACTGTGGAGGCGCAGTTCCACCTTCGGGGAATCTCAGCGGACGCAACGAGGTTCTACCATGTCGTCGCGAAGCTGGACAGCCTCACAGTGCAGCGGGTGGAGAGCCTGACCAACCACCTGCCCCAGGACGACAAATATGGCGCACTGAAAGCCGCCCTCATTCGAGCTTTCACTCCCTCGCAGGGAGAGCGAGCAGAGAGACTTCTGGCGCTGACAGAAGGGGAAGCAGACAGGCCGGCAGATCTGATGGCGAGGATGATGAACCTGAGAGGCGAAGATGATGACCGTATTATCTTTGCCCACCTATTTCTCAGAACACTACTGCCAGCAGTGAGAGTCACCCTGGCCAGCTCACAGCTGCTCAACGACCGCGACTACCACGGGCTGGGCCAGGAGGCGCAGCGGCTCGTCGACGCCCATAGACGACACGCAGCCACGACGGCGACAACGGAGCTGAACGCACCCCCGTGAGACGAGGGGAGACCAGAAGCCGCAGCACCGGACCCACTGACGTCAGCAGCGGCAGAGACCAGGAGAAGCGGAGCCGACGGCACCCTCTGCTTACACAATCGATGTTTCGCCGAGAGGGCGCGCAGATACATCCCACCGTGCCGATACAAGCGCCAGGGAAACGCCAAGACCGAGAGTCGGTAGCAGCTGCTGCTCTCAGCGCGAAGAACAAGCTGCTTTTCGTGACGGACGTGAATTCAGGGAAGGATTTCCTGGTGGACACAGGCTCTCAGCTGAGTTTCGTCAAGCCTTCCTACGCGGACCTGCTGGTGCCTTCCAGCGGACCCCTGGTGCTAGCGGCAAATGGCTCGACGATCAAAACCTATGGGGAGAAGACGCTCCTTCTATCCTTCCACGGGCGCACCTTCGAGTGGACTTTTGTCATAGCTGCAGTTAGCAACAACATGTTAGGTGCTGATTTTTTATGCTCAAACAGTTTATTAGTTGATCTTACTAATAGACATATGGTAAATGCACTGTCTTTCCACTCTATCTCCTGTACAGCTTGGGTGGCTCCGCCTTCTGCACATTCTAATGTCACAGCTGCGGATGGTAAGTTTCATGCACTACTCAATCAGTTCCCAGCACTCACGGACCCAACATTTTCAGCGTCAATAGCTAAACACGGGGTCGAGCATTTCATAACTACCTCCGGCCCCCCTGTTTTTGCAAAAGCTCGGCGCTTGGACCCAGCTAAACTGGCCATCGCGCGCGAGGAATTTGCCAACTTGGAAAAACTGGTCATTGTTAGACGCTCTAACAGCCCTTGGTCGTCACTCCTGCATATGGTCCCCAAGGCTGACGGCTCGTGGCGGCCTTGCGGTGATTTCCGCAGGTTAAACAATGCTTCAGCACACGACTGCTACCCGATTCCGCACATCCAGGATTTTTCAGCGCATTTGGCGGGGGCGCGCATCTTTTCCAAAATAGATTTGGTGCGCGGTTATCATCAAGTCCCAGTCCGCGCTCAAGACATACCCAAAACGGCAGTAATAACCCCCTTTGGGCTTTTTGAGTTTTTGCGCATGCCTTTTGGCCTCAAAGGCGCCGCACAGACGTTCCAACGCATGATGGATGCGGTGTTGCATGGCCTCCCTTTCGTGTTCGCCTATTTGGATGATATTTTGGTAGCCAGTGCATCCAAGGTCGAACACGAACGCCACCTCACAGCGGTTTTTCAGAGGCTGACAGAGCATGGGCTGATAATTAACCCAGCGAAATGTCAATCCGGGGTAGCGCAAATCGATTTTTTGGGCCACCGCATTTCTCCAGAAGGAGCGGTCCCGCTGCCCAATAAAGTACGCGCGATAACGGAGTTTCCCCAGCCGCAGACAGTTAAAGCATTGCAAGAATTTTTGGGGATGGTCAATTTTTATAACCGTTTCCTCCCCAGTGCGGCACAGCTCATGCACCCACTGTACGCGGCACTAAAGAAACAAAAACCTGCAAATAAGGTCGAGTGGTCCCCGGAATGGGAGCGCGCTTTCTCCCAGGTCAAGTCAGCCCTGGCGAACGCTATGCTGTTGGCACACCCCGTGCCAGCAGCTCGCATGGCACTAACCACGGACGCTTCCGACGTAGCAGTGGGGGCGGTTGTCAAGCAACTGGTAGCAGGGAGCTGGCAACCGCTTGCGTTTTTCAGCAAAACATTGCGCGATAACGAGCGGAAATACAGCGCGTTCGATAGGGAGCTTTTAGCCCTGCATCTGGCCATCCGCCACTTCCAGTTCTGGCTGGAAGGGCGCCGTTTCACTGCGTTTGTAGACCACAAACCATTAACATTTGCAATGGCCAAGATTTCAGAGCCGTGGTCGGGCCGACAGCAGAGATAGCTGGCCGCAATTTCAGAGTTTACTACCGACATTCAACATGTGGCGGGCAAACACAATGTGGTGGCAGATTGCCTCTCGTCCGCAGTTGCAACGCCAGGCCCCCAGGGGGCAGACACGGTGGCCGTGGACGCGGGCCAGGCTTGCAGCGCAGAAGCGCTCGCAGCCCCGGTCTGCGTAGGCTTAGATTATGCAGCCATGGCCGCCGAGCAGGTTAACGATGCGGATGTGCGCGTGCTCCAGTCTGGGCCAACAGGGCTAAGGCTGGAGCACAGGGTGCATCAGACAGGTATGCCTCCTCTAATCTGCGATATCTCCACGGGGCACCCCAGCCCCGTGGTCCCAGCTGCGTGGCGCCGCCGCGTTTTTGATTTAATCCATTCGCTGGCACATCCGGGAGTTCACGCATCGATCAAAACGGTGGGAGAAAAATTTGTTTGGCCGGGGCTGCGTAAACAGGTCAAAGAGTGGGCCGCAGCCTGCGCAGCGTGTCAAAGAGCAAAGATACACAAGCACACGCGGGCCCCCTTAGAACCTTTTCACATCCCGGCCAAATGCTTCGAACACGTGCATATCGACTTGGTTGGACCCCTCCCGCTGTCGTAGAGTTTCACACACCTTCTAACCATGGTGGACCGCACAACGCGCTGGCCAGAAGCGGTCCCCCTGGCGTCAACTACAGCAGCAGACGTGGCGCGCGCGTTTTTAACGGCTTGGGTCGCGCGTTTTGGAGTCCCGTCAGACATAACATCTGACAGGGGTCCCCAATTCGTTTCCGAGCTCTGGTCATCCATGGCCCTCAGTCTGGGGGTGAAAATTCACCGTACTACCGCTTATAACCATCAGGCCAACGGTTTGTGCGAACGCTTTCACCGGTCATTGAAAGCAGCCCTCAGAGCGGCTCTCACGGACACAAATTGGGTTGATAAACTTCCATGGGTTTTATTAGGGTTGCGTTCAGCACCTAAGGAAGATTTACAAGCCTCTCCGGCTGAGCTAGTTTTTGCCCAACCCCTCCGGTTACCGGGCGAATTCCTTCCAGAGAACCCCGCACCAAATCGCCCACCCGCTCAGCTGCTGCAGAGCGACACGGGATCAAACACCCTCCCCGGCCCAGTTCATCACAGTTTCCCACGCGTTTTTGTGCCTAAAGCCTTAAAGAACGCAGAATTTGTCTTTGTCAGACACGACGCTCAGAGGCCAGGTTTAAGGCCGCCTTATGATGGACCGTTTAGAGTGTTAGAAACTGGGGAAAAACATTTTTTGCTCGATTTGGGTGACAGGAGAGAATTAGTCTGCATTAACAGACTCAAACCCGCTTTTGTGTTGGCTGATGAACAAGTGCAATTAGCCAGGCCCCCCCGTCGTGGCAGGCCACCGGGGAGACACTCTTCTAAGCTTTCACAAGAATGTGCTAACGACTCTTATCCACAGATGCAAGAAACAGCTACAGGCAGATCGAAGCCTGCTTACAGCAGATATGGCAGGAGGTTGAAGCCCAAGCAGTTGGAAGTGTGATATGTTGTGCCATTTTGCTGTTCTGTGTGATATGATATGTTTCTATGCATTTTGGAGTACTTTGTCCTTATTTAGATGTTTGGGGGGGTTATATGGCGCATATTTAGGGCGCATATATGGCATTCATATTCACCCACATATACCTAGTAGGCATGACGGTGCATATTCTGGAAGCTTCACGTCTCAGTGGCCAAAGAGGACCTGACCCTGCAGAGACCTACAGGAGGTGTGAAGTTGGTTGCTTAGGAGACGAGAAGTGGGAGAGAATATCCCAGCAGGAGCCCCGGAGGCTAGAAGGATGAGAGAGACAATGGAGACGCCAAGGAGCCTCGGGGGCTGTATGTTTGCTCAAGGACTGTGGGTTGGGGGGGTGTTATTTGATGTTGGGGGTTTTGTGTCTTTGGAGGGTATAAGAACTGTGAAGGATGATTGTTCTACCTCTTTACTGAGATTCTGTTCTTGTTGGAGGATGTGACCTCTCAATAAACCAACCCTGAGAAATAAACTCAGTCTCGTTTGTGAAAGGCATCCTCTACAATAGGCCTATTCTTTTCAATTTTATGCTCATTGAGGTGCTTAGCAACAGTTTATTCAGAAGTCACTATTTTTCTCAGTGGAGTAAAATAACTGGTTAAACAAACATAAATCATAATATTTTGTGTTGTCTTGCTGTAATTAAATAAACCGTGCTTGTGGAACTGTTGTACAAAACTAATATTAGAATCGATCTCTCGGTTGTACGGTATCCTGAACAGATCACTGCAGTGATTCGCCATAGGCCCGACGCAACTGATACCTTATTCTCTCTCAGTGTTAGGAGCAACGTGTTACAAACACATTACTGTAACGCCACTATTTTTGCAGTAACATGCTGTTACAAAATTACTCTTTAAAAATTCAGTAATGCGTTACACTTACTGAAATTTGATCAGCTGCATTACTCGTTACTCATTTTATTAATATTGATAGATATTTTTAGCGCAAATAAACGAATATATAAACTGACCCTACCATAGCTGAAATGAGCCGTCAGTCGGCGTGTCCTGTTGCAGAGAGCTGAGTCTTCACTACTGAGCGGAGGAAGAGATGAAGCTACTTTGTTTGTGTGGAAATAGATTATTTTTCCTTTGTAGTGGTTAAGGATAAAAGCATATTGGTGGGTTGCAAGTTAAAGTGCCGGTTGAGACCTATTGCAATCTTTAGATGCGCTTGAAAACAGCAACAAAGTAATGGCTAGCTATGCTGACAACACTGTCAGTAAATCTATGCTATCTGAACAGCCACGGCTGGATGTAAAGTTGAAATACTCTTGTCTCAACAGCCACGGCAGGATTTCAAGCACAGGTATGCATCTGGACAGTTTGTGACCCAGCAAGAATTAAACCGAATGATTGCCAGATACGTTGTTACAGAATGAACACTTGATATAAACAGTGACTTTCCATCAGACAGCTGAGACTGTGATCCACTGAAGTTAAAACACATTTACTTGCTACCTGGATAAAAATTATTCAAAAATGGATTTTGATCTCCAAAAGGAATTTGAGGGACTGGGTCATATCTCTGCCACAGCAGACATTTGGACTGTGGCTAATGGACATTTTCTTCGGATCACTGCACATCGGATTAAATTCACATCCTAAAGGTAAGATAAACATGGACGGCTTTATGCAGTGTTGCCAACTCTCACTCCAAAATGAGGAAATTACTGGCAGTATCATGTTGATTTTCTTCAGATTTTTCCCACAATAAGAGCTCTCAAGGCAGGATAACGCAGACTGAACATGTTCTAAAAGCTCTGTCTGAAACAGTCTGTTTTCAGACTGACATTAATAAGCTTGTAATGTAATCCATTAATTAAATTATCTTGTTACATGTGCAAGATCATTTAAGTATGCTTTTAAAAGTAATGTGAAAGTTACTTTTCCAACTAACTAGTTACTTTAATCATGCAGTAATTGGTAAAGTAACTCAATTACTTTTGAAAAGAAGTAACTAGTGACTGTAATTAGTTACTATTTTTAGGAACTTGCCCAACACTGCTCTCTCTCTCATGTAATATTAATTACCCTTCAAATCTTTGTGAGAGATATTGATTTATATGAGTGTTTGTTGTAGTTTAAATATTTTAGGTAATTTTCCATGAATATCAATCCTTAATTCAAATCAAAAGAGAAGTGAAATGGTTGCAACATCAACCATGTCTTCCAAAATGGCTGAACAATGCTTATTAGTCAGTTTTTTTGCTATTTTGGTCACAAATTGTAGCTAATTTATGAAAATCTAGGCCCCTTCTTATGAACATGAATCACATTGGTTGCATTGCTACCACATTATCATTAGCCCAGTGGCCCTTGTGTATCTAGTAGATTTAGCATTTCCAGGTGTGCACAGCCAGTGGGATAACAATGCAGGTGACGAAAAAAGTAACAGAAGTGTTTTTGCTTTTCTCTTAAAGATCCATGAGTATGGCAGTGGAAGGTGGGGGGCTCAGTCACCCACCCACTCCCATGCCTGCACTGATTTAGAGAAAAGGCCTTTGTTGACAGCCCCTTCATTAGAGTCTTTGTCCTGGAAGAGCTTAGTACATAATTAATGTCTCCATGATGAATTACATGGGTGGGTTGCAAACTGTGAAGAGGTCGGCAGAAAAGAGGAGAATTGATGCAAGGCCATTTTCCCTATCGAACACGCCTTCTGTGTGCCCACTCTGCACCAGCACCCAAAATTGCTGATTAGAAAGTCACAACATTTACAGCACAGGTGTGTCTAAAGAAAAAAAAAGAAAGAAGGGAAGAAAGAAAGAGAGAAAGAATCTACCCCCTGTGCCTTTACTTTCCTGTTTAATCATTTGGTCTACTTGTGGGAGTCGAGTGGTGGCTGCAGCCCGACAATCATCTTTATTGCGATTCTCACAGGTGGGACTTTGGGTGGATGTTAACCATTAATCAAAGCCATTGTTAATGACGCAGAAAGTGCTGTGGAAATTAAACCCCTTCTGTTCCTGTTTCTACATTATTAAGGTGCTCCATGTTTGAGCTGGGATGATGACGACTGTGGTTCGGGGTACAGTTTTGTTGTTACTTGTAAATACAAGCAACAAGCTTCCTTCTATTTATACAGTATGCTTCCTACTTTGAGAACGAGGTCTATTTTCCTTTACAGGACAGCATGCTTGACTACGGGTGGGACAAAGGACCGATTCAGCAATGTATCACGATACTTTTCACTCATGATGATGCACTGACCTCTAAATGCATATACTAATCTTTTATTAATTATATATATATTTATGTAAATTTTGCACACTCTTTGTATTGACCTTATTTCTGGGGGTGCCGCTGGAGGAGCGATTGTGGACGGAACTTACGGTTTCATTTGACCCAGTGTAAAATCAATTAGTTTCAGTGGAGTAGCAGGGGCATTTAAAATAGCGTTTTTAAAAGTTTTTCAAATTCGTTTTGAATGAATGAATTAATCTTTATTTCGGATAGATAAAAGTACAGATTAAAAGAAACAGAATAATATAACAAAGGGGGAAGAAAATCCAACAAGGTCAAATTAGACAATAACTCCTCTGATTATACAGTTCAACATAAGTTATCCGAAATGGGTGATGGCTGAAGCCGCAGCTTATATTGCCCACCCATATTCCATCCAAGAATTCAAAAGAAAAGCAAAACAAGAGCGATTACAATTCAGAACATAGCTAAGACAAAATGTGACAAAAAACTAAGCTACAACACAATGCAGACTGGATATGACAATCCTTATGTGATTTTACATGTCATCTTGTATATATGTTCGGAGTATTTCTTCCTTTAGTTTTGAATGAATGAATGAATGAATTTATTTATTTCGGATAGTACATTACAGGTTAAAAGAAACTGTATAATATAACAACAAGGTCAAATTAGACAAAGACTCCTTCTACTATACAATTCCACGTGAGTTATCCGAAATGGGTGATGGCTGAAGCCGCAGCTTATATTGCCCACCCATATTCCATCCAAGAATTCAAAGGAGAAAAAAGAGAAAACAAGACAAGAGCGATTACAATTTAAAACAAGGCTAAGACAAAATGTGACTGAGAGAAAAAAGAAAACTGAGCTAGTCTAAGTTAAGCGGTTACTATTCAAAAACAAATCTAAGACATAGTGTCACAGAGAAAAAAAGAAAAACTAAGCTACAACACAACACAGGCTGGAAATGTCAATCCTTATGTGAGTTTACATGTCGTCTTGTAAATATGTTTGGAGTATTTCTTCCTTTAGTTTTTGTTTAAATTGTCCAAGCGTTGTACATGATTTTAATTCAGGTCCAAAATCGTTCCATAATCTGACTCCTTGCACTGAAACACAGTGTTGCTTGGTGGTAGTTCTCACTGAAGGTTTCTGAAATCTACGTTCCTCTGAAATGATATTGTTTCTCCCTTATCTGGAACAACTTTTGGATATTTGCGGGCAGTGATAGATTCTTCACTTTAAACATTATTACTGCAGTTTTAAAGTCAACCAGATCTTTCAACTTGAGAGCTTTTAATTTAAGAAAAAGTGGGTTTGTTGGTTCCCTGTAAGCAGCTTTGTTTATTATTCTAATAGCTCTCTTCTGAAGCATAAAGACTGGATATATGTTTGTTTTATATGTATTTCCCCATCGTCGGCGGCGGCGGCGGCTCCTGCTCGTGTCCGAGCATAGGGTTGCTCCCGTTCCAGAAATCACTTGTGCTTGTGACGGATGTGTCATGTATGGGAGTATTAATGAATGATACAAGGTATATAGTGTGGGTTGATTCAGCAAATATTTCACTCTGTGTAGTATTGTAATTGATTTGGATATTTTACCTTTAATATAATTAATATGTGACTTCCAACACAGTTTATTATCAATTATTACTCCAAGAAATTTAGTTTCGGATACCATTTCAATCTCTACACATTTACACTGAGTTTAGATACTAAGTTGTTGTGACAGCTGTTAAAAACTATAAATTTTGTCTTACTTAAATTGAGCGTTAATTTGTTTGAATCAAACCACAGTTTGAGCTTTCCTAATTCCTTTCCGAGTGTATCCAAAAGTTGTTCCATTTTTTTCTGAAACTTTACATATATCATTTATATACATGTTGAATAACAATGGCCCCAAAACTGAACCCTGTGGGACTCCACAAGTAACCTTCAGTAACTGTGAGTTTTTGTTGCCAACACATACATACTGATATCTATTCTTTAAGTAACTACATAACCAGGACAGTGCTACCCCCCTAATACCACAATTTTGTAGTTTCTTTAATAATAAATTATGATCCACTGTATCAAATGCTTTTTTAAGACCCAGGAATACCCCAACTGAATACTCTTTATTTTCAATGGCAGTTGATATTTTTTCTATAAATTCCATTAGAGCAAATGCAGTTGTCCTCTTGTGTCTGAACCCATATTGCTGCTCACACAATAAATTATTCTTCAGTATGAAGTTGTTTTAATGTAGTTTTAATGTAGTTTTAATGTATAATGTAAAGTTTTAATGTATAGTCCACATACAGTACATGTTTTCCACTCAAGTGGCAGCTAATTTCAGCACTTAGTTACTCAAAACTAAAGGATTGTTTGTGAGATCGGTGGTACAGACACTGGGCCGTCGGTGACTCAACCGGCAACCCTGCCCTTCCAAGGGCATGGAGGGTGAAACTGGGCATCCTGGCAGAACTAAAAACAGTATCTGTCACAGGTCTGTGATGGACCACTCCCAGTTACACAGGGTAAGACTGGACATCCTGGCAGATAAGCACATCTGTCACAAGGTCTGTGGTGCATTGTGACATGCACTACACAAAGAGCAGAGATAAACAAACCTATCATCTGGTCAGTCACTGCAACAGATACTGGAGTCAGTTTGTCTTGGCCTGTCCTTGCTACTGATAATACCTCTATCTGCCAAGAATGTGCTGCTAGTCCAGCAAAAGCTAGCGGTACTCAAATACTTTGCAAGCAGTTTCATGAAATGGTCAGTCAGAAAGCAACTCATACCGGCTCGGACTTCGCCCGGGTTTGCATGGTCGGGAGTTCCTGGTGGCGGAGGGCGGGGGATGGAGCTGCGTGGAGGAATCTGATCGGACCGTAAGTGAGACAGTCATTGTCGCCTGCGACAGACTGCTATGAGGATGATGATGGTACAGACACAGGACAGACACCAAGACAAGAGCAAGGTATGTTTTCACTTGTATGAATGTCACAGATCTGACGTTTTACCCAAAATTTAAAACACCCAAGCATGGTGTTGAATGTGCACTGTGCCATTACGAGCTGCAGGCAATGAGGTGTCATAATCATGACACTTTCTTTGGTTGCTAGCTTGACTGCAACTCAACATAGTTATTTTAACATTTGACTCCAGTACAGATTGTCAAGGTCGACATAATATGCAAATGCTTTCCACAACCTCTGGATCACTTTAATAAAACAAACTTAATCAGTTAATTGGCGCATATGCCTTTTTTGCATCTTTTTGCATCAAGTGGGCTGAAGTGGAATTTTGTTCGATTGAAAGTGCAGGGTCTGTTTGAGCTCAGTGTTTTCACTTAATACTATCCCCATGGAAGGCAAGAGCAACATATATATATTTTCCCCGGTTTCAGTGCTTTTGGAAATAAAGCTTAAATCTGACAGGAAATACTTTGCACTACCCTCCACTCCAAAAGAAAAAAACAAAATGCTTTCCTTATCGGATGCTGCTCCCCTAAGCCTTTCAGTTAAAAGTCACTCAGCTCCTTTGCAGTTTTGGCGTGATTTCAAGTTTATATGAATTTGTCTGTGTCTTGCACTTCTCATGCAACAGTGGATGAAGTGACTCGCTCAATTATACATTTACTTAGACAAGTAATAAACTGCTGCCACCGTCTGCCAAAGCTGTGGCTGATTACAGCATCGGAACAAGCTGTTTTCCCAGCCTCCCATTCCTCCCCTCTCACTGATCAAGACATTTATCCCAAAGAGAGTCCCATTTTTTTGGAATGACTGCAACTCCCTGTGCTACACTCACATGCTGTAAAAAGTCCCTTGTTTCCACATTTTCCAATAAGCAAATGCTTATTAATCATCTTTATTTTAAACATTCTCCTATCTGTCCTATCCTTCACCGTGCATCATGTTTGCAGATGTTTTTTTTCTGATCATACATTCAATTTTATGCTCACCAGACCTGAGGTTATGAGAGAAAAGACTGTATTGCTCTCACATGGATAGGTTTGCATTTTATTTCCCTGTCATATACATCCAACAAATTTCAAAAGACATGATGCAACCACGTTTTTGAGAAGGGGGGACTCCCTCTGCTATCTGTTTATGTCTGCCCTTTGATGAAAGCCTGTTAAAGCCACCATAAAGCTACAGCATTTTACGCAGTGAAAACTGCTCTGTAGAAGATGATTGAATGTTCTCTTTATTTGTGAAAGGTAGTCAGTGAGATTGGAAATCCTGAATGTATGTACAAGCAGCATTTGCAGAAGATTCCAGCTGCATTCAAGCAGTCTGAGTCAGGTCAGCAACAGTCAAAAGATTATTATTTCCATGGGTGGCTCTGTTTATTGATCAGCTCCATGCTTGCATTTCTGTCTACCTGTTTGTAATTTGAGACTCCATCTTTTTACTTTTTGGGTCAAAAGATTAAAGGTCAGGGTCATGGGGTGCCTTTTTAGCTCCGCCAAGGAGGTTATGTGATCATCGGCGTTGGTTTGTCTGTTTGTTTGTCTGTTTGTTTGTTTGTTAGCAAGATAACTCAAAAACTTATGGACGGATTTTCATGAAATTTTCACAGATTGTCAGAAATGGGGTATCCTACAGATGATTACATTTTGGTGGTGATCCTGATCACCGTCCAGAAGAAAACCGCCATTACGGAAAATGCCATTTTCGTGAATAACTACTGAACCACTAATCCTATCATTGTCAATCCAATTGCTAGTCATATGTTTTCGTGGTCAAGGAATCTGAAAACATACACACAAACACTGTATGGGGGGAACTGTGGCCGCCATTACGGAAAATGTCATTTTCGTGAATAACTACTGAACCACTAATCCTATCATTGTCAATCCAATTGCTAGTCATATGTTTTCATGGTCAAGGAATCTGAAAACGTACACACAAACACTGTATGGGGGGAACTGTGGCGCTTGGCAGGGGTCTGCGCTCTCCGAGTGCTTTTCTAGTTGTTGTATATTTTCACATTTGTGGCCACTGTGTTGGTGGCATTAGTGCTAGGACCACCAAACTTACAACAACGGTTGAGCTGGAAGCACTCTAAACCTGACCCATATTTTGGTTCAAATGGTCTTGGATCACCCTTCCGTAGATTGCCACCTTATCGTGTTGGGGGGGTGGGGGGTTACGTGCCCTTATGATTCCAGGAGCTATGTTGTCAGGGGGATACTCACCCCTGGTAGGGTCTACTAGACAAACTGGTTCTGGGTGAAGGGCCAAACAAAGGGCACTCCATGGATCCCTATTAAAGTTACAACAAGGATCCAGTGTACCCCGGTCATTTTGGGGCCACTGGGGCTCGAGGGCAAGCGCCTGGCGACTGGGTTTCTGCCCATAAGAGGGCTTGGCTGAGGCCAAGAAAGCCACATAGGTCCGCCCTCCAGTGGAAGAGTGCAGGAGGAATCATGAGAATCATTGAGGCTTTGTGAACACGTAGATAGATAGATAGACAGATAGATGTACTTTATTTATCCCAAACTGAGAAATTACAGTGTAACAACAGCATGACACAGTTCACGACCCAAAACCAACAGAAATACACCCCGCATAATAGAAAAGGAGTTACCCAGGGAAGCACAAATGCTAAGATAACTTTATATTCTACATAGGCTACTACTAGGTTAAATAGATGATGATCCTTATGAATCTATGGCCAGTACGACTGGACAAAGACGGATTATAAGGCTCAGGGTGAAATGTGAAAAACCAATTAGACTGTAAGGTGCAGTATGGCAGCTTTGGCATGGCCAATATTCAACATTAGAGTGAGTTATTGTACAATGAAATGGCATGTAGCAGAAAGGATTTCCTGTATCTGACCATTCAGCAGCGGAGCTGTAGCAGTCTGCTGGAGAAGGTGCTCTCCTGTCTGTCCAGTGTGTGGTGGAGGGGGTGATCAGGATTGTCTATGGTGGATAACAGTTTGTTCAATGTCCTCCTCTCCACCACAGTCTCAAAGGTCTCCGGCCTGAGTCCAATTACAGAGCCAGCCTTCTTGATAATTTTGTCAAGTCTGTTGGTGTCCCTGGCTCTGAAACTGCTACCCCAGCAAACAGCAGCAAAGAAGATGGCACTGGCAACAATGTCCTGTTAGAAAAGTTCCAGCATCCCACTGCGCACATTGAAGGATCTCAGCTTCCTCAAAAAGTAGAGTCTGCTCATTCCCTTCTTGTACGCAGCATCGGTGTTAGATTTCCAATCCAGTCCGTTACTGATAACGACACCCAGGTATTTGCAATCCTCCAATACCCCCACATCCTTCCCCCTAATCTGCAATGGCTGTGAAGATGTCCTCTTTTTCCTGAAGTCAATCACTATCTCTCTGGTCTTGTTGACGTTCAGCCTCAGGTGGTGGCCAAGAGGTAGAGCATCCGCCACACAACCGGGAAATAGGGGTTCAAGTCCCAGCTGGGTCATGCCAAAGACCATATAAAAATGGAACTTTATGCCATCCAGTTTGGTGCTCAGGAAAAATGCAACAGAGGAGGGAAATGTGGGTGGCAGTGGCTCAGGAGGTAGAGTGGGTTGTCAAGGTTAAATAAACATCTCCTTCTTATCCATGTCTGAAAGGAAAACAGTAAACTAATCTTATAGGGCTGTGAGCAGGCTATTGAATCATCTGTATCCAGTGCTAATGCCGGAGGACAGCGTGCCAAACAAAACATTTTTAAGCACTTCTGCCTCATTCAGGAGCACCTCCAAATCACAGTCCATGAAATTCCATTAAATCCATTATTTTTGATTGTGGATACAGGAGACTCAAAGGTGCAGCACTTGTCTATATCTATTTGCATCTAATTGCATATTCAATTGGAGGCATGTCAAGGCAGGAATCCGGTATTTCCTCATGTGAGTTCAATTTCAAGTAGATTGGGATATAGAAAGGAAATGTGCTTGAATTCCTGCATGCACACTGTTTCATTCATCTGGATTTTTTTTTTTTTACTTATGGTGTTTTCTTGATTTAAACGTATGTCATCTTTCAGTAGGAAATTCATGCAAGCCTTTGTACATGAGGCCCCAGATCTGTGGTCACAGTGATGTGGGGGTTGTTGCTGATGTCTTCAGTGGAGAGGACGGAGGATAAGGGGGGAGAGAGGTGCTGCACAGTGGAGTGGGGGGGGGAGGGGTGTGCGGGGTTCTGGCTGTGTTGTGGGGGTGACAGATGGTGAATGAACCTATTAAAGAACAGATTCAGCTCAGCTCTCTAAAGGCTCCCCAACAGAGCTTAAGTACTGGGCAGACAAATAAGCAGCAGGTGTGGGCTGAGCAGGCAGGTGAGCTAATTACCTAACTGTCCACAGCTGAGGTGGCAGGAGAGCAGACTGTGAACAGTCAGGGGGAGTATCTGAGAGAGGAGGACACATGAGAGACAACAACCCAAAATATACACAGAAAACTGACAACAAAATAACAGATATACAAAACACAGAAATAAATTGAGTCTGAGTTTAGAAAGAATAATTGAGCTCAGACTCATGACAGAGCCCCCCCACCTCAAGGGGTTGGTACCAGACACCCCCAGGCAACACCAGAAAAAAGACTCGCCTCCACCTTCCCAGGAGAAGGGAATGACAAAAACTACCCCGAGTGGGAGGTGGGGGAAAACAGGTTAGGAGGGAACTAAAGGCTGGGGCCTGCTCAGGGCCCACACCCATGCTACACCAGGCCCCTGGGCCCCCTAAGCCCCCTAGGCCAAAGAGCCCAACTGTTCAGGTGGCTGGCCAAAGTCCCAGGCCAGGCAGACGGCAAGGTGGAATGAGTCGGGTAGCCTGCTGAAGAATATGGGCCACCCAACCCAGCGGCTCAGTCTGTCGGGTGGCTGGCCAGAGTTCTTAAGCCACCAGGATCGGAGGGGTGACTCAGGAGGCGGCTCCACCATGGGAAGGCCCAATGGCGGGAAGCAGGGCTGGAGGAGGGGGACCATGACGGTATCAGGTGGTGAAGGAGGATAGGAGACTATGACAGCATCTGGCAGAGGAAGAAGGGGGACCATGATGTCCTTGGGCTGGCCGGTTGAACCCTCGGTGGTCCCAGGTGGAGACATTGTAGCACCCACGGTGGCTTGGGGCTGGAGCTCTGCAGGATCCGTGGTGGATCCGGGCTGGGCCAATGCTGCACCCTCGGTGGGACCGGGCTGGGCCAACACTGTGCCCTCGGTGGGACCGGGCTGGGCCAATGCTGCACCCTTGGTGGGCCCCGGGCTGGGGTGTAGTGCCCATCGCGGGCCCAAGCTGGACCGCAGCACCCATGTTGAACTGATGCTGGGGTGCAGCACCCATGAGGGTCCCCGACCAGAATGCAGCACCCACGGAGACTCGGACCGTGGAGGAGGAACCCACACGACAGCCTCAGGCAGAGGGGAGGCTGCACCCACGGAGGTCCTGGGCTGGGACGGAGCCTCCAAGACAACCTCAGCAGGGGGAGCTGGACCCACGATGACCTCAGGCAGTGAACCTGGACCCAAGGAGACCTCTGACTGTGCTGGAACATCTCCGGTGACCTTGGAAGAGAGCTCAGAGGAAACAAACAGAGGAACAGGGCCAAGGTCATCGGCAGCTGTGGAGCCCAGCGAGGTGAGCTCAGGTGCAGCTGGTGGCTGCACCTGACTCTCCTCACCAAAAGCCAGGCAAGATCTCGCCAGAACCGATAAGAGAAAAACAAGAGAGAGCACTTGCCTGAGCTCGAGCTCCACCGCCGTCCAGGACTCCGTCGAGCCACGTCTTTGACATCTTTGGCCAGGTCTCTTGGAGGTCCAGCTCCGGTTCCAACTCTGCTGCGGCAGCCTCCGCAGCAGGCATGATGGTGGTTGCAATCCTTGTCTCCCCAGATGAAGTGGACCACACTGGTGGCTCTTTCAGTGTGGCAGCTGGGGGTTGGCTCACCGCTGGTGCTGGAACAGGGTCTTCCAGGGCCACGGGCTCCTCCTTCATCCGGCGGTTCTGCTCTGGGGCCGGCGGACACTCAGGGGCCACAAGAGAGAACACAGAGAGGGCTGGTGAGCAAGTTGTAACAGCAGCAGGTGGGGAGAGCTCAGGGGACTGCTTTTCCTTAGCCTCCCTACCGGCAATCAGGCAAGGCATAAATAGAAGTAGAATGAAATAAAACTTGCCTGTTTTCCCGGATCTAGACGTTGCCTGCTGCTGTATATGGAGCATTGTCCCTCTTTGTGGCTAAGGTGAGCTTGGGCCCCTCTGTGGATTGTAGAGGAGCCACCCCAGTAGTCACTGCAACAGACGTAACCGGGGAAAACATGGAGGACCTCTCAGCAGCAGGAGGACGCATCGAGTGGACTGAAGTTGCAGCAGCAACAGAGAGAGTGAAGGCTGGTGGGACAGCCAGTGAAGGAGAAAGAGAAAGATGGACTGCTGCAGGAATTGTCGGGCTCGGTGTAAGGGAAGGCTCTGGAGGAGATGAGAAAAAACCACGGAGGCAAAGAAGTCCAAACCAGTCCAAGTTAAGCAATGCTGCTGCAGTGAAACAATGAATTGACAGAGCTTAAGTACTGGGCAGACAAATGAGCAGCAGGTGTGGGCTGAGCAGGCAGGTGAGCTAATTACCTAACTGTCCACAGCTGAGGTGGCAGGAGAGCAGACTGTGAATAGTCAGTGGGAGTGTCTGAGAGAGGAGGGCACATGAAAGACAACAACCCAAAATATACACAGAAAACTGACAACAAAATAATAA
This sequence comes from Pholidichthys leucotaenia, assembly GCA_020510985.1. Classification (NCBI taxonomy): domain Eukaryota; kingdom Metazoa; phylum Chordata; class Actinopteri; order Cichliformes; family Pholidichthyidae; genus Pholidichthys; species Pholidichthys leucotaenia. Next base: position 95,208,386 of record CM035845.1, on the reverse strand, counting down.
CAGACATACAAAACACAGCAATAAATTGAGTCTGAGCTCAGAGAGAGTAACTGAGCTCAGACTCATGACAGTTTGGCACAATAAGGGAAGCAAATTTCTGTTCTGCTTACCTAGCTATTTGACAGGACAAGGGGAAAGGAAAAAAAAGTGACTGCTGTGTTATTGCTGTTAGCAGCAGGATCACCAAATCTGGCACAGGTGTTAAACTTGAGGTCCCTTTCCCCTGACCAACTTCTGTGGTCAAAAATCCAAATCCCAAGGTCATCTGCACTTTAATTCATGAGAAAGAACTAGGGTCACCAAACCTGGTGCACAGGTTGACCTTGAGACCCTCACCTGTGGCACAAAGGTTAAGGTCACAAGGTAAACCAACATGGACATACAGTATGTCATTAATGTATATGCTTGCAGTATGCATGCCTGCTCATATTTTTTGAAAGATGAGAATGAGATGGAGAGACTAGTAAGACATATTGCTGAAGAATGCAGAAAGATACGAGTTGAATCCTAGATTGTACTATTTTTTTCAGGAAATGTTCATCTTTGTGTATTGGGGATCTCTGCTGTATTTCTGTAATTGTATTTTAACACTGACCACAAGTATTATGCATTCATTCTATCAATACTAAGCCTCTTTTCCTTGCCAAACTCTATAAAACTATCATAAAGTACAGTACAAAATCCCCAGGGAGACTATGTCTTCTGCCTGGCTGTGACAGTGAGACAGACAGAGTTTATGATTTGACAGCTCTTGACTTCTTCCCGGCTGGCACATTTGGGAAACAGTGACAGGAAGAGATTATATCCTGAAGTTAACGCTCACTAATTGGACATACGTGCACATGAGAAAGAGCTTCGTTTGAAACCAATTAGATAACTTGATAGTCTTAAATTAGCTGACGCCCTATCCAAGCTGTTCTTATTTCCTTTCCTTGTATACCACTCTCTCACCCTCTGTCTCACTTTGACACATGCCCTTCCTTGTAGCTAATAATTTAGTGACTATCACATGATCATGTACAGTTCTTGAAAGGTATTCCTATTGGCACTTTTTATTTCTCGCTAGAAAGCTATGACTGGAGGATGACAGCAGCTCTGCCAATTAACACCGCAGTGCTTCTAGGTGTAAATGATTGTTCATCACTTCACATAATGTGTCTTTATGAAAACGCATGGTTGAAATTTGTGCAAATGCAGTAAAAGTCATCAGGGAAGCTTTGCCGTGCAGAGACAGCATCTGTGGAAGCATCTTTATTGTAGTCTCAGTATGCCATAAAAATAAAACCCAAGCTGTTGGAAAAGAATTGTTTTCAAAGTAAAGGAAGAAAATTCTTAAAGCTGCTCTGTGATATCTGTTTTCAAAGTAAGTGCATATAGGAAGCCTGCAAGAGATTTTCCCACAATATAATTCTGTCCATCTGTGACTGTTGTCGTCATACACCTGCGACCAACTTTTTTTGTTTCATGTGAAGCAGCTTTGAGTTTGCTATGAATTGGTTATGAGTGGAAACAGACTATCCTGTATGTTAAATGGCATGAACATTTTCTGAAAGGTATGAATATAACATAAATTGTATTGTAATGATATAGTTAGTTTTATGCTAATACATTTCTAACACTCACAGTATTGAAAGTTCTAAACAAAACTAATGCTATTTGCCTTATATGTATCATGGATCTCTGGTGAACACACATCCACACAAACACATTCATCTGCTAACCCTTTCCTTCTGATTAATTGCAGCTGCACTTCATTACCCATCTGTTCATGATTGCTCACACCACTATAAAGCAGAGTGAGAGCTAGTAGTTGTGTGGGGATGTCAAGACTTCAGCTTGCTGACACGCCTCTTGGCTCTCGCTCCTGAAAGCTTCGGAATGTTTACCCACTGCTTTGATCAATTCTCAGTGCCTCCCTGCTCCTTGTGCTCCCCTGTCTTGATCTCCCACATAAGCCCAACAATATTAGTGGAAACATTCTCATTAACCTTCATCACAGAAAACCTCACTGGGCTCTCAGCTCTCTGGCGGCACCTTCCTTACCTGAACCATCTCCTCTCTCACTTCCTCATCACTTAAACCATACTTCATTATTGGAAACACATTTACTAACCCTCAATACAGATTAAGACCCAGGCACCACATACTGAAGGACCAACCCCCCAAAGCCCCACCTGCACCTTTCTGGAGCTCGACCTCTCCCTCTTGCTGGTTCGTCCCCACCTCCACATCACACCTAAACGTAAGAACAATTACTTTGGAACATTCTCATCATCCAGAAACCATACCTTCTCAATTCTCCTCTTTCAGGAACGTCACCTGCACAAAATCCTTTAAACACAATAAATACCTGCCCTGCATCCAAGCTCTGGTCTTGTGGCTATCTGCATTTGGGTCCGTTATCAATTAAATCATGTCAGTATCTTACGATAGAAAACTCACATGCGTAAATAAAACTAAATAAATAAATGGCACCATAGATGGCTAACTGATGGTATATCTAGTCACTTCACTGTCTTCATTCTTAGGAATATCATTACAATACTAAATAACTATGGTAGTCATGTAAAAAAAATCAGTTGTTTATTTTGATAGTCTTTTATTTACTTTGATTAAATTTAAACAGCTTCTTTAGCAGTGAAATCATGTATCGTATTGTTTTTCACAAACTAGAACATTGCCTTTGGCATCTTACTTAAATTACATTCAGGCTCAAGTGTCTTGGAAAATAAATTTTTGAAATAGGACTGCATTTCTGTGCTCATTATTTTAAAAGAGATATTCATGCTACTCCTAACAAATCATACCAAAAAGCTATTTTACAACTTTTATTAATACGATAAAATTTTGTCTTAAGGGCTTCTTTATACAGAATTCATTGGATGACTGTTGAGAGATCAAAAATTGACCTGATGTCTCAACGAGTTCCTAAAGCCTCAACAAAACCTTTTCTGTGTGAATGTTTGGGAGATTGTTGTAAGATTTTCATAGTGATCTATAGAGATCTTTGAATGATCCTTGAGAAACCAAAGAGGTGTGTGTGCGTGTGCATGCACACACACACACACACACACACATATATATATATACTGTATATATATATATATATATATATATATATATTTGACACGCCTTTGCAACATTGCGTGGAGGTCGGGGACAGTGCCTTTGGCATGGCAAACTGGGGTGGTGGCTCCTCTCTTCAAAAAAGGGGACCGGAGGGTGTGCTCCAACTTTAGAGGGATCACACTCCTCAGCCTCCCTGGGAAGGTCTATGCTAAGGTACTGGAGAGGAGAGTCCGGCTGTTGGTCGAACCTCGGATTCAGGAAGAGCAATGTGGTTTTCGTCCTGGCCGTGGCACATCGGACCAGCTCTTTACCCTCTCGAGAATTCTTGAGGGTTCGTGGGAGTTTGCCCAACCAGTTTACATGTGTTTTGTGGACTTGGAGAAGGCATTTGACCGCGTCCCTCGTGGATTTTTGTGGGGGGTGCTTCGGGAGTATGGGTATCGGGCTTGTTGTTACGAGCTATTCGGTCTCTTTATGACCGTTGTGAGAGTTTAGTTCGTATTGCCAACACTCGGTCGGAGTCATTCCCAGTGAGAGTTGGACTCTGCCAGGGCTGCCCTTTGTCACCGATCCTGTTCATAATTTTTATGGACAGGATTTCTAGGCGCAGCCAGGGAATGGAGGGTGTCATGCTCGGTGACCACAGGATCTCATCTCTGTTGTTTGCATATGATGTTGTCCTGTTGGCTTCATCTAGCAATGATCTGCAGCTCTTGCTGGGACGGTTTGCCGCTGAGTGTGAAGTGGCTGGGATGAGAATCAGCACCTCCAAGTCCGAGTCCATGGTCCTCAGCCGGAAAAAGGTGGATTGTCCTCTCTGGGTTGGGGACAGGCTCCTGCCCCAAGTGGAGCAGTTTAAGTATCTTGGGGTCTTGTTTACGAGTGAGGGGAAAATGGAGCGAGAGATCGACAGACGGATTGGAGCAGCATCTGCAGTGATGCGGACGTTGTACCGGTCTGTTGTGGTAAAGAGGGAGCTTAGTTCTAAGGCAAAGCTGTCGATTTACCAGTCAGTCTACGTTCCTACTCTCACCTATGGTCACGAGCTTTGGGTAATGACCGAAAGAACGAGATCGCGGATACAAGCGGCTGAAATGAGCTTTCTCTGTAGGATTGCTGGACTCACCCTCAGAGATAGGGTGAGGAGCTCAGTCATCCGGGAGAGGCTCAGTGTAGAACCGCTGCTCCTCCACATTGAAAGGAGTCAGTTGAGGTGGTATAGGCATCTGATTAGGATGCCTCCTGGATGCCTCCCACTTGAGGTGTTTCAGGCACGTCCCACTGGGAGGAGACCCCGGGGCAGACCCAGGACTCGGTGGAGAGACTATGTCTCCCAGCTGGTCTGGGAACACCTTGGTATCCCCTCTGAAGAGCTGGAGCAGGTGGCTGGGGAGAGGGAAGTCTGGGCTACTCTGTTTGAACTGCTGCCTCCGTGACCCGGACCTCCGGAAAAGCGGTAGAAGATGGATGGATGGATGGATATATATATATATATATAGTAGGGGTGGGACAAAGATCAATTCAGTGATGGATCACAATAATTGACACTACCAACGATGCACCGATCCCTAAATGCATGGGTCGATCTTTTATTAATTATACAGTATACAGTATATATTCATGAAAACGTTGCATGCTCTCTTGGGTATTCAACCAGTTGCATTTTCAGTCCACTAGATGGTGCCAAACAAGCACCCAGTAAAGTGAAGTCATAGCTCATCTCCGTGAGATTTGCAGTCAGCTTTGAAATTTAGGAAGCAGTTAGCTCAGATGTTGGGCCTTTTTTGGATTTTATAACAAAGATAGAAGGAAACACCTTGACATGACATACAACCTGAAGCGATGAACGAAATAAAACAAACACTTGGAACACGCAGGGCCAGCACACGTCTCGGAGCAGCATTAGCAACGGCTAAGCTAAAGAGACACTGGCATGAAGCTTGGTTTTTATCCGATCGCCAAGCAAGTAAAGTTTATTTATGAATCGCTTTCCACAGACATATCGTCACAAAGCACTGTACAATAAAATGGAATAAAAGGAAGTTGATAGATAAAAATAATTTTAAAAATACAAAAACAAGTTAAAACACAAGATAAAAATAAATTTTAAAATACTAAACTTACCATTAAAAAGCAGCTGAATTGAAATTCAATGGAAACCCATTTGCAGCTGCTTTTTAAGAGTCCAGAGTCAGCTAAATGTACCTGGAGTGGGAGTCAATTCCAAACAACAATCCTGTGCAGAGACAGCGACCACCCCTGGTCCCTGCCACTGGACAGTATAACATAATTTTATAACTTGTTTTTCTGTCATATTTTACATGTAGTAGATGTTTAAGAATAATTGATGTGTGCTGTATATTAAACTTAAACTTTATTTATTTATATAGCAGCTTTCATACAATAAAGTGCAGCTCAAAGTGCTTTACAGTTAAAAACAATTCCAGATAAAACACGAACAAAACAATAAAAACACAAAGAGAGTACTCTCCAAGCTCTCCCCCCGTCCCCACTCTCGTCCAAGACATCCATCCACCTGACCCCCCAACCCACCCCAGAGCCGATCTCCTCCCACCCTGTTCCACCCCACCCACAAGTAATAATAGGCATAGTTAAAACATGGGTGAGCACTGAGGACCAGAGTGAGGACACGCCATCATGGGACCGTCAGCACCAGGAGCCGGTCTCAGCCCACAGCTGCAGAGACACCGCCACAGGGGCCACCCCGGCCCAGGCAGACAGAGGAGTTTTCCTCTCCACCGTCGCCATGTGCTTGCTCACAGGGGATCGCCTGAATGCTGGGGTCTTTCTCCAGTTGTGGGGGTTTCCCCTACAGTTGAAAGTGCTATGAGATGACGGTTGTTGTGAAATAGCGCTATGTAAGGGAAAATGGGAATATGAAATTAATAAATAATAAATATGATCAGGTATGAATTATTTAATTTATTTTGATGTATTGGAATCTGAGCTCAAATCTCATTTCATATACATCAGAAAAGTTAACACTCGTAAGGGGCACCAGCTTCTATCTTTAAGAAGCAATTTGATCTTTAATTTCACTTTATACCTGTTTGATCACTTAATAAATTAATCAATCATCAGTCTCAAAAATTTTCCGTGAATTCGATACCTGGGCTTGAAACAGACTCGGAATGAAATAAATTCCCAACAACTTCTCTCATTCTTAAATATTTATTAAATGAAATGATTAACAGACATTGCAGTAATTTCCTTAATCATAAAATCAATCTTGTAAATGATAGATTAACAATGTCAATATTTTCGGAACCAGGGTTAAACTGAGAGATGAATTTCTATCAGTTTGAGTTAACAGATTATTAAAAACAACGCAAATTTATGGAGAAAGTTTACTAATTATATAAAGAAGTCCTAAATTAATCTTAAGAAAATAAAAACGGAATTTTAATGAAAAGAAGAGTTATGTTAAGGGCTTCTTAATTTGCATCTGATTAGATATACAAATTATTACCGAACCTCAAAATTTTAATTCAGCAGAGGAATTAAAGTTTTTGCAGCTCACGTGATTCTCGGTGATGATGGTTCGGTCATCATCCTCAGCCCAAGATTTCGGGGAAATATCTGCCCGCAGATATTTCAGGGTCCACAGTTCGACCTTTAAATTCAAGCGGTCGAAGGGGGCTGGATCTTGGCCGTATGACCCACAGTTGAAACTGGGCTAGAGCCAGATGGTGCCGATGCTTCTTCAGCGTGTGATGGACAGCTGTGCGTTGATTCCTCAGCTGCGTCTTTTCTTCCTGGTAGACAAACGGCTGCAGAGGTCTTTGATAATAATTAAAAGATATCTAATCCAATTTCCAAATTAGAAAAGAAAACTTTCGGACTTTAGATAAAAATAGTAGCTTCTGGTGGGTGCTTGGTCAAGAAAAATATTATAAAATAAAGTCAAGATTAAGTTTACATTAAAATCAAACAAACGGTGGTTTTACAGAAAGTTTAACAAAGAAAAAGTGATGAATAAAAATTGGAGTTTAACTCCGATTAAGAATTGAGCTCAAAGAAATAGGAATTCTTAGGTATTTAAGAGGAAAAGAAAATGGCATTAAAATACAATTGCATAAACAAATTACGAGTTATCTGCTCTGTGTTCAGAAAAGCGACACATGGTCGAAGTCCTTGTTCAGACGGTCCTTTTTCTTCCTTGCTGTGTGTAGACAATGGAGGAGATCAGAAAAAAAGGAGCAGCCGAAAAGAAATCCGGGGGAGCGGAGCAAAAGAGGGCTGATGAAAAGAAGTGACGAAAAGAGCAGGTGAAAAGAGGCTGAAGCAGGGGTCTCTCCTTTATATAAGCTCTGTTGAGTTTCACGGGCTTCCGGCCTGACCGGAATCTCAGCCAATGAGCGTCCTTCGTGGGCGGGCTCGATGAACTTTTAGTCCAATGAACAAACAGTCTATTGTGTTGAGTCCTTTGGGATGAAGAGTTGTCATGCAGAGATTGGCTGTGGGAGTCACATGGTTTTAGAGGCAAAACTTTGATACATACTGGAAGTTAATATTTCCCTTTATGTATTAAACTAAGATAACTTTAGTGATTAGTATAAATTATAAGCAGTGCTTCTAAATCAACATGCAGGAATAAACATTCATTTAAACATTAGCATGCATATATATAAAATCACAGATTAATGCATTTCACACATATTGATTTTCCACATCAAAAACATCAGAGTCCATCTGCATTTTCATAGTTCTGAAAAGAATGAAGGTTTAGAATTGAGTTTGTAATAATGTACTTTAAAGTTCATTGTTTAAATCCAGCATGTCCAGAGTTTAAGGAAATTAGCTGAGTCGTGGATCTGTTGCATGTTTTATGGGGGCAATAAAAGTGAAGCCGGACATTGGGGAAATCCCTTAGGCTGGTTTTAACAAAAGAAGGGGGATTTCAGCTGTGGGCTGGAGGAAGAAAATCCATTTTTTGTGTTATTTCTGGATGAAACAAAATGTCTTTAAGCAGAAAAATAATTGTTGCTGAGCCAAAGTGAGATGATGCTATAGTCCCCCCTCTGGTATCAATGGTGACGTTGATTCAGCGTTGATCGCAATCCTAAGCATCAAATCCCAATTTGGCGAGGCTTGATCCAAATGCTGAACTAAAGTTCTGATGTCGATAAGTCTTAAGCTTGTAAACAGTATCTATTCCAAAGTGTAGGTCCTTAAATTTGGTTTTCTGAAAAACTTCTGGAAATTTCAAAAATAATTTTGGCGTGACCCAATATAAACATTGTATAATTGTCTAGGATATGCTAAAGTTCTGTATAAGCCTGTAAAGACTTAAAAATTCTGGGTACAAAAAAAAAGTGAACTAGAAGTATGTGGATTTTGACATACTTGATATAAATGTTTTGGGTTTGCTGAAAAATATCTACTCAAAATTTCACAAACTGTTTAAATGTGCATAAAATCTAAATAAAGTAAAAAGGATTATTTGTATATACACAAGCATGTATCCAAAAATCTTAGTCAAAAGCAAAAATAAAATCTTTCGTCTTTGAGGTAGATTCAGACTAATCAATATTGAGGTGACTCAAGGAGGTTCAAATTGAATTTGTTTAGTTAGACTAAACCATGGTTCCACAGATGTCCAAATCATAGGGTGTTTGAGGCTTTTGTTCAGAAAAACTGAGTGGGCATAGGATGTCGTTATCATTCTTTGGATGGCAATGAGAAGTAAATTTGGATTTACTGCAAAAAGGATATGATGAGAGAGCATATTCATTGTTAAAGCGTTAACTGAAAAGCTAATGTTTCTAGCTACTTCTGAGAGTAACATATACATTGGCTGTGTGTGAGCATAGTCAACCTTTAACACAAAGAGCAAAGAGTTCAAGACCTTGTTGAGTTTGATTGAAGCTTCGGAGCAAGCATTCAAAACCAACACAGTGTCTTGTAAGATTTTGGTAACCATTTGTGGTTCGACAACCTGGCGTTTCGGTTTAGAGGTGTTGACCGAGTTAACAGTGGGCATGCTAAGGTTAACTACAGGCTCTAACGATGGGGCTGTTATCAAGAATCCACCCGAGGATCTTTGACCTTTCGTTTTGGCTTGGCCCAATTCTGGCTGGGTAACAGTGGGTGTGATTGCTAGGCAGATGGCTAAACTGATAAACAGGAAGGCCATCATCTTGGCAAACATAAAAGTGAGTGGTTTTGGATCTTAATCTTCTTGTTGATCTTTCTTTAGATACCTGGTTGGCAAATGAAAATTCCTCTTAGAAGTGGAATGATTTCTTTTAGATGGATGTAGTTTATTGATCCCAAAACTGGGAAATTACAGAGTAGAGATAGAGATTGAACTATAAAACTTGTGCTTGTTTTTCTCACCTTTGATGGGAGTTTTAAGATTATTAGCTCAAGCTAATGGTGTTGAATGTCTTGTGTATGCTATTTGGTAATAGTAAGTTGATTGAAGTTTATTAGATTTTACAGAGGTCTTTGAAATTAGTTTAAGGGCTAATTTGGTTTTAATATACCCTTTCCTTTCTGGAGGTTTTGATGCAGTTAACTGATTGGAGAAATTTGACTGAGTGTACCTGAGGCTAGTAGTTAGCTGCAGTTATTTGTCAGACGTAGGTTTGATTTTAATCTTATTTATGGACTTACTTTGACAGTGTTGTACCCGACAAGTCCCATGGGGTTTTGGTAAAGGTTACTCTGATTTTGGTGAGCCCATTTGAAAATGGGGTCCTGGGTTTGGCACTTGAGTGGCCAAAGCTTGTTGTTGACAATGTGTGGATTCATCCACTTGGGTAGGAATTTAGGAGTGATTTTCCTTTCCTGTAAATTTATTTCAGGTGTCTGCGGTACAAATGTGGGGTAGAAGATCTTGTCCCCCCTTCGCAGTTTGTCATGCGAAAGTTTTTGATCGTTGTACGCTTTGTGTCGTTTAGCGAATCGGTCCGAATAGTTTTGAAATACAGCCTTGGGAGCTTTGTATGTCGTTTTGACGCTTTTGTGTTCTGCAGCTGGAATGTTATAGGCATTGGCAGTCATCACCCCCCTCTGGTTTCGAGGAACTCTGAGCGGTGGCGATGATGGTTCATCGGAAGCATGAACAGGAGTGCCATTGCATAGCTGCAGAGAAGATTGTGTGGCATGAAGTGGTTTCAATTTTGGTATGTTATAGGGTTTAGATGCGGGTAGCGCATGTACCGTTTTATCCAACCGGTGTTTGACGGTTTTATGGATCATTTGGTTGCACGGTTGAGTGACTGGGCGCCTTGCGTTTGCAAAAGTTGGTTTAATTGTTGCAAAAACTTGAAATTTCAGAGGGTCTAGAGAGCCGGTTGGTGTGGCTCTTGTGACCATGCAGGCCTCATGGGCGGGTGGGTGGGTTTCAAAATGTGACACCACCATTGAATCATGGGTATCAAGGGTTTCAAGAGGGCCGTTTGGGGTTTTCTGCTCGGCCATTGAGTTTTCAAGATCATTTGAGTGTTTGGCTTGACCTTGTATTTGAAGGTGACTTTTGACTTCTCGTGGACGGTACTCACCTTGGTCTTGGCGGTTGCTTTCACTCGGTTGCAGTTGTTCCAACAGTGCTAGTTGTGTGAGACTTGGGGTGTCTAAAGTGTTCAGAATAAAGCACTGTGATTCAGTTGTCCTTGTTGGGTCAAATGGGTGAGGGTGTTGCGTTTGAGCCCATAGTTTGAGGTTCTTGAAATCAATCAGTGGCTCAAAACGGTTCAGTAGGTCTTTGCCAACAAGCAATGGAATGGCGTCAAGTTTGGACACGTAGACCGGATGTGTCAAGGTCATGGGTCCAATGGACATGTTTAGTAGTGATACGCCCAACAGGGTTGTTTTAGTGAGCGCATATGGTCGCACAGCTAATGAACAGGGTTCCAGTTTCAAATGTTTGTTAGCGCAGTTAGCGGCTACACGTAGTTTGTCAAAAAGGGTGTGTGACATGAGCGTGATGTCAGCAGCGGTGTCTAAAACAGCGTCCTGACACACCATGTCTTCAAGGGTCAGTGGAAGGTAGAATTTCCGTGCCAACCCCCTCTCGTTTAAATTGCATAGGAATTGTGGAACCGGTGGTTCGACACAGAGAGGAGTGGTCTGTGACCTGTAGTTGGGCTGCCATAACAGCACTGGACTGTGTTGAGTCCTTTGGTCCTTCCTCATTTGCATGAGGGATTTTCTTCTTGCGTTTCCTTCGTTTGGAACGCTTGTTTTGAGTTGGCACAGCTGATAAAGCTAGGATGTTAGCCGTTTTATTCTCTTTGTTGCTTTGAATCTCTGCTAGGAGGTGTTGGACAATTTCAATAGCTTCTCTACTGAATGTAGGAGTTTCTTCTTCCTTCCAAGGTTTGTGATAGGTCTCTGCTTCTGAGCTTCTGTGATGGGATGGAGACCATTTGTCGCGGTTACGCGTGTCTTCGTATCGGTATCTGTCATCATGGTAGTCCGTATCGCGTTCTCGTGACCCATCCCGTGGATATGGTCTACGACGGTAGTCGGGTTTTCGCAAAGTTGGTCCAAAGTGATATCCAGAGGACCTAGTGTGGTTTTGACCTTGATGAGGTCGCTTGGGAAAATGCTTCGGCTGTTGATGTACTCGCGGTGTAAGAGGTGGAGTAGAGCGAGGGGCTCCTTCCAACTCCAAGGTGTTAGATGCATTGCTAATAGCTAGCACTGTGGCAGGCTCAGCGTGCTTGTTGCGACTTTGTTGCTGTTTTTGGAACGCATAGTGTGCAAACTCTCTCAGCTGACTTATTGAGTTTGACCTTGGGTTAGCTGTAACTCCCAGGTAATGACTCACAGTGGGATGGAGGTTTTGGATGAAGAGGGTCTTGAAATTGTGGTCTTCTTCCATCCCTGGTGTATTTTGAGATCCAAAATATGCAAGTAGGAGTCTCTGGTAGTAGGCTTGTGTTGGCTCTGAGCGTCCTTGCTTCACGGCTAGGGCTGCGGTTAGCCCTGCCTGTAGGCAGTCGTCGGAGAACTCCTTTTCAATGGCTTCACGGAGCAGCGTGTAATCTGCTTTGATGTTTGTCGGCTGTCTGTCTATGAATTTTGATACTGACCTGTTAGATGTTAGTTTAATCAGATAGATGCGATCGTCAATTGTAGCATCGGGGTGCTTACGCAGGTAGTAATCAATGTCCTGTAAATAGACTTTGGCATCAGGTGAACCCGTAGGTCCTGGATCAAATTTGGTGATATTTCGCGCGATCTTGTCAAGGTCACGATCTGAAGGGGCACACGCACGCTGTCCATGCGGTCGTTCGTATTCGAAACGGGAATCGGGCGAGGGAGCGCGGTGGATGTCCCGGTGTTCATGTCTTTCCTTTAGGAGCAGTTGACATTCCTTGTAGTCCATCTTCACATTTTCAAGTTGACCTTCAACTCTTCTGAGTTCCTTCTTTGTGCCTTGAAGGGCATCTTCAAGTTCATTGCTGGCTTGATGAAGCGTGTCATTGTTATGCATCAACCGTTCCTTTTCTGACTCTGCACGGTCCAAATCTTGTACCGCTTCATCCAGTTGGTTTTGAGTTTTGTCATTCTCCTCTTGAGATTGTTCCAAATTTTCTTTCAGTGTTTCATTCTCTTCTTGGAGAGATAGGATCGTTGTTTGTCGATTTGCTAGCTCGTTCTCGGCTACCTTTAATCTTGCGACTAATGTTAGCGCAAACTTACCTAACACACTGGTGAGGTCCTTGCCTTCTGGTGGTTTTTCAGTGTGTTCATTCAAAAGTTCTTCAGTGAGTTGCTCCAATTCTTCGGGCTGTGTTTCCTTGACCCGTGTTGTGAAGCTAGAAATTAAATTAGAAGTCCATGCTTCCAATGTTGTTTGAAGGCCATCCAGTTTGGTAAATTGGTCGGTTGTCTGATGACTCGTCATGTTTGACCGTTGTTATTTAGCTTTTTTAAAAAAAATTCAACTTGTTGATTATTCTTAAATTTGTTCAACAAGGTTTAACCTTGAGTGTTTTATTTTACAACCGTGATAGTTGAAAGTTCCTTTAGAATTTGTTTCAACCTGTAGGCTTGCAGGATGGGAAATAGAATTTTGAAATTATTTAGAAATGTAGAAATGCTTCAATTAATTCGTTCGTTGAAACTGTATTGATAAATAAAGGTGAATTGAAATTGGATTGAATTTGTTTCGCAAAACAAAACTGAAATTTCAATTGTGTGGATTGACTTCTTTCCTTTGATTTTCAAGTCTAGTATTGGAATTTGTCATCAATAACTAGCTTTGGGATTTTGCAAAATGTCACTTTGAAAGTGAGGATTTTATTTACAAAAGAAATCCAAAAGCAAAAGAGGCTAAATGCTTTAAAGATTTAGGATTGTAAGTTTCCACTTTCTTTTAAAGTTAAGGCTTTCCTTTGGTTTTATTTGTTAAAGCCTATTTTCATTTGAAGCATTAAATGTTTAAAATATTTACAAATTAGAAACAAGTGAATTGTTTGAATATTTGGTGTCCAAGGATTTCTTAGGAGTGAAGTCAATAGTGATCTTTCTTGATTGTGATCTATAAATTTCTTATTTACAGAATAATCAATGTTTGCACCTTTTTGACTTTTTCTTAAATCCTGGGAAAAATTTGAAAATTATGCAGGTTGGTTAAATGTTTTTCTTTTCCTGTAGAGAAAGCATGAATCAGAAATGACACAATGAGTTTAAATAACACCTAGAGCTTCTGTTAAGTGTTAATTGCTTGATGTGGTTTCCTAAATTTGAGAAAGAGGAAAAATTATAAATATTCAATAAGTCTGTAAATTTGTTAAAATGCACAGGACTAATCCTACTTTAATGCTACTCTTGAGTAAACATCAGCATTAGAATCCTTAAGCTAAAACTGGGTTTCTGTGGGAAGGGAATCACACCATATCACATTTAAAAACAGCAATATAAGCACACATATAGCTTCAAAGTTTGCAACTTTTTGCTTAAAAGTGTGTAAATATGTTTGCTTTTAGCTTAAAAGATTATAATATGTGGTTATATAAGTGATTAAATACAATAGAGGTGTTTGTAAATGTTCCTGCTATAGGTATCTATGCAGTGAGTGGGATTTCACCACTGAGAAAAAACTTTCAGAAGCCAACAGGTCCTTTTCCTTTTATTCTTGGCATAAAAGTTTGGATTAGTGTTAAATTTAGTTTATTCCGAATAATATGAATGGCTTTGAAGTTACTTTGAAGACTTAATTTGGTTATAAATCGTCTTTAAAGATTAGAAGTTTAAATAAAAATTGCAGTCCCTATGTTTCACCACAAGATGGAGGCAGTTTTCGTCTGCACTTCCAGCAGAGGAGACCCAATGACGTCACAAGGAGTCAAGGATCTCTACTCAAAATGGCGGCTACAGGGAACTCTACCTAGACTTAAGATGGCGTCGCTGAGCCGATCTACACATGCGCAGTTTTTTCATGCACAGCTTGACGGTCGCGTGCGCGACTGAGCGTGCACGTGCCACGTGGATGCAGCTCAAGCTTCAGTCCATAAAACCACGCCTTGCTTTCCAAAGGCGGGAAAACTTTGGTCTCCCTAAACTTTATTCAACAAGTTTATACAATGGTTAATTCAATTAAATCCCCCAAGGGTTTGCTTCGCCTGCGGGGTGTTGAAATAATGGGGAAAACAAATAGGATTTCTTCGCTATTTTGTTCCAAGGCCTATTTTAATTATTCAGCGTGTAGTCACGCTTAAGCATGCATTGAAAAAAACTAAACTGACTAGGGTGCAGTGGGGTCTCTTCACCCCCACCTTCTCTTGGTCAGCAGACACACACACACACACACACAGCAGTAATCGGGGGCGAATTCACCCCCTCCCCCTCGTGACACAGAGACAATAGACTGGCTGCAGGCAATGAAGCACCTTTGTGAGTTAAAATTGACCAAAATCCCACACAGCTTATGTATTAATTTCTTTTCATTCTGAGTCGTGTCAAGTTCAGCCAGGCCTTCACACGGAAAACCAAAAATATGTAAGGGAAAATGGGAATATGAAATTAATAAATAATAAATATGATCAGGTATGAATTATTTAATTTATTTTGATGTATTAGAATCTGAGCTCAAATCTCATTTCATATACATCAGAAAAGTTAACACTCGTAAGGGGCACCAGCTTCTATCTTTAAGAAGCAATTTGATCTTTAATTTCACTTTATACCTGTTTGATCACTCAATAAATTAATCAATCATCAGTCTCAAAAATTTTCCGTGAATTCGATACCTGGGCTTGAAACAGACTCGGAATTTAATAAATTCCCAACAACTTCTCTCATTCTTAAATATTTATTAAATGAAATGATTAACAGACATTGCAGTAATTTCCTTAATCATAAAATCAATCTTGTAAATGATAGATTAACAATGTCAATATTTTCGGAACCAGGGTTAAACTGAGAGATGAATTTCTATCAGTTTGAGTTAACAGATTATTAAAAACAACGCAAATTTATGGAGAAAGTTTACTAATTATATAAAGAAGTCCTAAATTAATCTTAAGAAAATAAAAACGGAATTTTAATGAAAAGAAGAGTTATGTTAAGGGCTTCTTAATTTGCATCTGATTAGATATACAAATTATTACCGAACCTCAAAATTTTAATTCAGCAGAGGAATTAAAGTTTTTGCAGCTCACGTGATTCTCGGTGATGATGGTTCGGTCGTCGTCCTCAGCCCAAGATTTCGGGGAAATATCTGCCCGCAGATATTTCAGGGTCCACAGTTCGACCTTTAAATTCAAGCGGTCGAAAGGGGCTGGATCTTGGCCGTATGACCCACAGTTGATACTGGGCTAGAGCCAGATGGTGCCGATGCTTCTTCAGCGTGTGATGGACAGCTGCGCGTTGATTCCTCAGCTGCGTCTTTTCTTCCTGGTAGACAAACGGCTGCAGAGGTCTTCGATAATAATTAAAAGATATCTAATCCGATTTCAAATTAGAAAAGAAAACTTTCAGACTTTAGATAAAAATAGTAGCTTCTGGTGGGTGCTTGGTCAAGAAAAATATCATAAAATAAAGTCAAGATTAAGTTTACATTAAAATCAAACAAACGGTGGTTTTACAGAAAGTTTAACAAAGAAAAAGTGATGAATAAAAATTGGAGTTTAACTCCGATTAAGAATTGAGCTCAAAGAAATAGGAATTCTTAGGTATTTAAGAGGAAAAGAAAATGGCATTAAAATACAATTGCATAAACAAATTACGAGTTATCTGCTCTGTGTTCAGAAAAGCGACACATGGTCGAAGTCCTTGTTCAGACGGTCCTTTTTCTTCCTTGCTGTGTGTAGACAATGGAGGAGATCAGAAAAAAAGGAGCAGCCGAAAAGAAATCCGGGGGAGCGGAGCAAAAGAGGGCTGATGAAAAGAAGTGACGAAAAGAGCAGGCGAAAAGAGGCTGAAGCAGGGGTCTCTCTCCTTTATATAAGCTTTGTTGAGTTTCGCGGGCTTCCGGCCTGACCGGAATCTCAGCCAATGAGCGTCCTTCGTGGGCGGGCTCGATGAACTTTTAGTCCAATGAACAAACAGTCTATTGTGTTGAGTCCTTTGGGATGAAGAGTTGTCATGCAGAGATTGGCTGTGGGAGTCACATGGTTTTAGAGGCAAAACTTTGATACATACTGGAAGTTAATATTTCCCTTTATGTATTAAACTAAGATAACTTTAGTGATTAGTATAAATTATAAGCAGTGCTTCTAAATCAACATGCAGGAATAAACATTCATTTAAACATTAGCATGCATATATATAAAATCACAGATTAATGCATTTCACACATATTGATTTTCCACATCAAAAACATCAGAGTCCATCTGCATTTTCATAGTTCTGAAAAGAATGAAGGTTTAGAATTGAGTTTGTAATAATGTACTTTAAAGTTCATTGTTTAAATCCAGCATGTCCAGAGTTTAAGGAAATTAGCTGAGTCGTGGATCTGTTGCATGTTTTATGGGGGCAATAAAAGTGAAGCCGGACATTGGGGAAATTCCTTAGGCTGGTTTTAACAAAAGAAGGGGGATTTCAGCTGTGGGCTGGAGGAAGAAAATCCATTTTTTTTTGTGTTATTTCTGGATGAAACAAAATGTCTTTAAGCAGAAAAATAATTGTTGCTGAGCCAAAGTGAGATGATGCTACAGCTATATAAATAAAGTTGAATTAAATTTAATGCACACCACAGCCAACAGGCTGAGACTGAACTTCCCCATCCCACCAAGCCAGGGCCACCACCACAGCAGCATCTCCATCGCCAGTGCAAATTACAGCTCCCAGTGCTGAAAGCCACAAGAACTAAAACTAAAATAAGATAAAATAAAATGCAATAGAATACAATAAGAAGCATAGTGAGATCATGAATAAAAATAAATATTTTTTTTAAAAGAAAAATAAATATACCCATATATAAATTGTAGCGTAAAATAGAAAATAGTATTAACAAATATTAACAAAATACAGCAAAATGGGACAGATCACACTGTTCAGGTGTGAAGGTGTGTTCAGACCAAAGGTGAACAGGTGTGCAGCGTGATTACATTTTATATTGATTTTGATGTGCCACCCCAAGATTTTCCGTGCCCCCCATGTTGCCCCCCCCCCATGAAAAATTTCTGGAGGCGCCCCTGCAGAGACACATCTCTGTGGAAAAATAAGCCCCTGCCCGAGAATACTTTATTATATGAAAGAGACGTCAACAGTTTTACTTTGGGACATGATTTGAGGTTGACTAAGGTGAAAAAAAAATATGAGATCATGATACTTGATATCGTGATTATCGTTGAAGCGTGATAGGATCATATTGGGACCAAAGTATTGCGATCCGAATCAAATCGTGAGGTCCCTCGCGATTCCCACCCCTAATATACTGTATATTTGAGAGGTTTCTCGTGCTCTTCTACCTCCTTTACAAATTGAAAAATGAAGAAATGGCCAGGGACGCTCATCAATCCTTCAACGATCTCTCAGGAATCTCTACCTTTGGGTTGGAAAAATTTGGCATCCAATGAAAGATTGCTGAGAGATTATTAGAAGATCAATGAGGGCAGTCAAGGAGAGCTGAAAGGGGCTGTAAAGGGGCTATAACTAATCATAAGCAAATTTCAACAAATTTATGATTATTTTAATTTTTTTCCCTGAAATCTGAAATTTATAGGTACCTTTTATAAGGCGTTGCTCTGTGTACTACAGGTAAGTCTTCATGCTTTTTTACATTCATTGTGATGTGTAGTGAAGAAGAAAGCTGAGACAAACAAGGATGACAGAGATTAGTAGTTGAGACAATACGTAAACATATTCATGTTCGTGTGAAGCTGCAGCATTTTGCCAGACATGAAATAGTAAACCTTTTTTTCATCTCCTCTGTTCACGGGAGGTGATGCTGACGTGCGTGGCCAATCCGATCAAGAGGATTGCACTGATTTTGACTTGAGGGAAGAGCTGGAGTTACTCATGTGGATGGACTGATGCCACACTGAGAGAGCTGACTGGTGGAGGTGGGATGGGAGGCTCTCTGTCAGGAGTAGAGGTGGAGTGAAGTCTGACGAGGAGAGACGTTTCTGCTTTACCCTCTACCCTCTTCCATCACATATCAAAGAACTGAAAGCCATGATGAAGCACTAGCTTACGTGTAGTGTCAACACATCTTAGTGCTTAAAATAAACACAACACTACACGTGGAGTTATGTAAGAGCATATCTACATTCAATTTTTTATCTGTTGGATGCTTAAACGTTGAGTTGTAAAATTTCTGATTTTGTTAATTTCGAGACACTTATTGTTACCAGAGCAACAGCCATTGGGGCTCACATTTCACAGCATCCTCTTTTAATAAAATACAGTACGGACAGAAAGGCCTCACACATACTGTATATGGTTCAGTAAGGGTTGTGATGATATGATTTTCACAGCGCCTTTATCATGATTATACCTCGGTGAAAACGGAGGCAAACGGAGGCATGCGGTAATCACTCAGTGCCTCTGTGTGTGTGTGTGTGTGTGTGTGTGTATCTGCCTGTCCGCCTGTCTGTTTCAGCTCACCCGGTCAAAATTAAATACAACTAAAGGCTTGCATAATTGTATCGCTATATTTTCTCGACTTTTAATTTGCCAAAATTCCGAGATAAGGCTTTGTTGTTTAAATAAACATAAATTTAAATCACCTCTACCATCAGTGGAGCGGGGAACTGTGCATGTGCCCAGAAACTCCCGCCAAAGGGAAGTACTGAGCAATCCACCAATAATGGGTCTTTATGCTCATCTGTTTACTTCCTCAGCCTCATTGTATTCACGTACCTCCATTGCTTCCGCCATTTAAAATGTCTGCCACCGTGTTCTTCTTTTGTGTTTGGATTGCAGCTGTTCAAATCAGTTTGGTGGCTCTTGGCTGCCGCCGACAGTACAGGTGTTAAAAAGGCCATGGTCACATGGACTATTCCACCCCACCCCTTTCAGAGTGGTACATTCCAGCTCCTCAGTGTCCAGCCTGACTGCTGTGAGGGAGAGTTCTTTTATTGCTCCTGTTAGTTTGATTGAGACCAAAACTGGGTGTTTCTGCCTTTTTTCCAGCATTGTGGTGCGTCAATTGAATTAAACCACACCCATAAATTTATACAAAGGCATCCTGCTGTACACTCTACTGAGTTTCTTAATAAAGTGTCTCAACTGGAACCCTTGGATTGTTTTGTGATTTGACCAGTCACTTCAGTGGTGGGCTGTGATTTTCCAAACCCAAGCATATAAGAGACGCCGATGTCAGTCATTCTTTTTCTTGCATGGTCCTTTGAGCCAGATAAGCACCTCATCACTGATAAGGATGTCCAAGGCACCAGACAAACAACATTGGGTGCAAGTCAGGAGGCAGCCATCCATCCCAGCACACCTAAGAGATTACGACCTTTCTAGCTTTCATCAGCAGTGCTATTCTGTGAGACCTGCACAGGGCTATGAAGCCAATGAGGAAGAAGAAGGGGCAGTGGGCAGTGACCGTCGAGTATTCCCCATCAGTCAGGAGGATGTTCCTTCATCTCAGTGGATCACAAACGATCAATAGCCTCCACACAGGGCATGGTGGGCATTCACAAGTTAATGCAGAGATAGTAGCTCTGCTGAAGGAGCTAAAGGAGTTCAAGATGCAAAATCAACAACTATGTCTTCAGAGCAGAAGGAGTAACTTCCAAGTTGAATACTTCAGCAGCCTGAGTCAAGTTGATACACAGCAGCTTCACCAACAGGTAGAACACCTAAGTGTTCTAATCCAGCAGCTTCAGGCAAACAGCTCACCTGCACAGCCTACCTCAATACCCCTCTACCAAACTCAGCCATGACGTATTTATCGGCCCAGGAAACACGCACGCAGGCTCAGGTAAGATTTAATAGCTTTATTCAACAACAAAGGGGTGTTTGGGTGCGTGTATGAGATATGTATGTGGATTGTGAGTGGACGATAAGAGTCGGGAACAGAGCAGCACGCCGTGCAGCCAGGCAACCCTATGGGAAGAGCAGAGACAGGGAAATGAGCTGGGCTTAACCAAATGGGGAAGTAATACTGAGTAATGCTTACTTGCAGAAGGGAAGGTGGCTGGCGTTGGCGAGGATCTTCGGCCTGGGAGACAGCGCCCTGCTGCGCACACGACGAGACATGGAGATGCGGGAGGAGGAGATGGCAAAGACGGGAGAATCTGCCGCCAGGGAATCCACCTGTGCACAGGGGAAGACTGATAGACAGGTAAGTGGCAAACAGCTTACGTGCTGAAGCAAAGAGTGGCAGGATGGGAAGAGACGATCCTGCTGAGGGTTTGAGCGCGTAGTAGAACAGACGGCTCCAGACCAATGCTCAGGGCCGAGTGGACTAAATAGCCCATCACTGACGAGGCGCAGGTGTGAGCGCAGCTGAGGTGGATGCCTGAGAGCGGCGAGTTGTGACAAGCCACAGTCTTCAAGTCAGAGGAACATCATGCTCCAGCTAAACCAACCCTCTCTTCTCAGCCACGGGATCACCGTATATCTTTCACTAAGCACAGGAGCCGGGGGCCTGTGCCCACAATTCCTGACATGAACCACCCTAACCCAAGGGAGTTTAACCGTCTCAGGATTGCCCTAGATAATCTCCTTCCCTGAGATGCCTCAGAAATATTTAAAGGGCCTATATCATACAAAATCAACTTTTTTGAGCTTTTAAGCATGTTATAATGTTAATTCCTCACCAAAAACACCCCAAAGTGGTATTTTGCTCCATTCACGCATCTCTGAGTATTCCTCCTTAACCCTGCTCTCTGAGCTGCTGCTCCGCCCTGTCCCTGATAATGATTGGGTCCCCACGTTCATACGTATGAACGTGGGTGAGCCGCCCACTCCAGGAAGTGCCTGTGCTGCCAGCACCGCCCCCAGGCTAACGCACACACCCACTTTCTCCGCGCAGCTAACAGAGCTGTGATCGGCAAAACTCTTTCACTTTAGCATTGATGCTGTGAAGAAGTAGTTCCTCTCACACCTAATCTGCTCAGTGACAACAACTGTCCATCCATCTTTTCTAAAGTTTACTGTAGATGTTGTTTTCGTGGGCGGAACCCAGTGACACGCTGCAGCAGCCGGCTCAGGGGTTATGTCATGAAATAGGCGGAAGCCACAAGAAGGAGAGGCGGAGGCTAAGAGATCGAGACATCTTACTTCCGGGTTGGAAAAGTAGCTCGTGAAAATAACTCATATTTCATAAGAAATTCATTCTCCAGTGTACCAAAGGTAATATTCTATCACATACATGCATATAGTTTACTCTGAAAGGCTTAAAATAGCATGATATAGGCCCTTTAAATATCAGATACTTATCGAGCACCTTAAGACAGAAGAGGCATTACTGCTTGCTGATTTATACAGCAACTCAACCCATCCCTTTACTGACACTATGGCAGCTCTCAACTTGCAGTATGGGCAACCCAACCAGCTGGCTTTGCAGCGCATAGCAGAACTCATGGATGTCCCCAGCGTTGCAAGTGGTGACTCCCAAGGCTTCCGAATGTTTGCACTCTGGGTGCATTCCTCAGTGAGCATGTTGGAACAGCTGGGTAGGAAGGGTAAAATTGAGCTAGAGTGCGGCTCCCATGTTTCCTGCCTGTTAGGAAAGCTCCCTCATGACCTACGCTCCAGCTTCCACCACTGTATCCATCCCCTCAGGGTACCAAAACCAGCGCTTCTTGATCTGGCTGACTGCCCTGAATAACAAGCTCCAAGTGCAGGAAGATAACATCAGATTCAACAGCAGCTCTAAGAGAGAGAAGGATATGAAGCTCAAACGTCAAAGAAAACCAGCCAAGTCCACAATGGAGCACTCAGCAGTTCTACTGAACACAGCAGCCGCCACTTCTCAGAGAGAGGTAGCTTCAGCGCCAAATGCAACGGAGACCAATAAGAAATACTGCCCCCATTGTGACAGTGATAAGCACTCTCTTAAAAACTGCACTAATTTCAAGATGCTTAGCTCCACTCAGAAATAGATCTGGGTAAAAGACAGCCATCACTGCTGGCACTGTGGACAGGGTCACTGAGCTGCCAACTGCACCCTTAAAATGTGTTGCAAGACTTGTACCAAAAGACACCTGCTTGCATTGCATGATATTAATGAGGGAGCTACTGAGGGCAGAGAAAGGCCAGAAGAAAAGCCAGAGCACATCAGAAAAAAGCCAGAGCACATCAGGTTTCCGCAAGGACCGCAGCACAGGAGAACAAGTACTGGCCCTAACCATCTTCATTGAAAATGGCTTCGAGAGCAGACTGAAGACAGGGGCTGTGTTTCTCGATCTTACAGCCGCCTATGATACGGTCTGGCACAAAGGCCTCCTCCTGAAACTTACAAAGGTGATCCCTGCCTGGGCAACAGCAATTATAAAAACCCTGCTGACCAACCGAAGGTTCAGAGTCCACCTCGGTCAGAACACAAGCGCAAGGAGAACACAGAAAAATGGACTCCCACAAGGCTCAGTTCTAGCTCCAACCCTGTTCAGCCTCTACATAAAAGACCTGCCCACTACAAAATCCCACAAATTCATCTATGCAGAGGACATCTGTTTGGCACTCCAAGCACCAGACTTTGAGTCACTGGAACGGGTGCTCACGGAAGATCTTGCCAAACTGGACCAGTTCTGCAAAACCTGGCGCCTAAAACCAAGCCCAGCAAAAACCATCTCCAGTGTATTCCATCTCCACAATGTAAAAGCTGCCAGAGAACTAAACATCCACCTGAGCGGACTCAAGCTTAAGCATGCCTCGAATCCAACCTACCTTGGAGTGACCCTTGACAGGACCCTGTCCTTCAAGGAACATTTAAAGTGGATGGCTGCTAAGGTGAAGGCACGAAACAACCTGCTCTGCAAGCTCGCTGGTGCAAAATGGGGGGCGGCAGCCTCCACCCTGCGCACCTCAGCACTGGCCCTTTCATACTCTGTAGCAGAATATTTTGCCCCTGTCTGGTCCAGGTCATCCTACACACACCACGTAGACACCCAGCTCAACACAACCATGAGAACCATAACTGGGACAATCCACTCAACACCACTCCCCTGGCTCCCTGTACTGTCAAACATAGCCCCCCCCACACATCCGGCAAGCAGCACTAACTCAAAGGATGCTTCAAAAAGCGAAAGACTCTCCTCACTTACCAATCCATGCAGATATCTACACCCCACCCACTGCCCGACTTCCATCCAGACGGCCGATTTGGAAAAACCCTTCCCCAGCTGATTTCACCATCCAGACAGCTTGGCAAGAGGAATAGGAGACCAAGGAGGTCCCAAACAAACACCTGGTGACAAATCCCAACCAACAGGTCCCGGGCACCAACCTCCCAAGGAGACAGTGGTCTACACTCAATCGCTTCAGGACTGGACATGGCCCCTGCTTGGCCAGCCTTCACAGATGGGGCAGTAGCCCTAGCCCACTGTGCGCATGTGGAGAGGAGCAAACAATGGAACACATCATAGAGGCTTGCCCGCTCCAAAGACTGGAAGGAGGATTACACACCCTCCATACAGCAAACCAGGAGGCAACTGCTTGGCTTGAGGACTTTGCATTCGCTAAATAAAATAAATCAGAGCCCCACTCAGTAACAACACAGAGGAGGTTCTATCACAAGCTGAGCTCTGGAAGTTCCGCCAGGCTTAGTCTTGTGGCTTTTCTCTGTATTTATATTTATTTGTTGTATTTTTTTGTGCCTTTTGGTTTTTGTTATTCCTGCATGTTTTCTATTTTCCTGTTTATGTCATAGTTCTACTATATTCTGATTCTGGATTATTGGTACCTATTTCTCAGTTTATTTATGTAGCGAATGCAAAGTCCTTAAGCCAAGCAGTTGCCTCCTGGTCTGCTGTATGGAGGGTGTGTAATCCTCCTTCCAGTCTTTGGAGCGGGCAAGCCTCTATGATGTGTTCCATAGTTTGCTCCTCTCCACATGCACACAGTGGGCTAGGGCTACTGCCCCATCTGTGAAGGCTGGCCAAGCAGGGGCCATGTCCAGTCCTGAAGCGATTGAGTGTAGACCACTGTCTCCTTGGGAGGTTGGTGCCCGGGACCTGTTGGTTGGGGTTTATCACCAGCTGTTTGTTTGGGACCTCCTTGGTCTCCCATTCCTCTTGCCAAGCTGTCTGGATGGTAAAGTCAGCTGGGGGAGGGTTTTTCCAAATCGGCCGTCTGGATGAAAGTCGGGCAGTGGGTGGGGTGTAGATATCTGCATGGATTGGTAAGTGAGGAAAATCTTTAACTTTTTGGAGCATCCTTTGAGTTAATGCTGCTCGCCGGATGTGTGGAGGGGCTATGTTTGACAGTACAGAGAGCCAGGGGAGTGGTGTTGAGCGGATTGTTCCAGTTATAGTTCTCATGGTTGAGTTGAGCTGGGTGTCTACATGGTGTGTGTAAGATGACCTGGACCAGACAGGGGCACAATATTCTGCTACAGAGTATGAAAGGGCCAGTGCTGAGGTGCGCAGGGTGGAGACTGCCGCCCCCCATTTTGCACCAGCGAGCTTGCAGAGCAGGTTGTTTCATACTTTCACCTTAGCAGCCGTCCCCTTTAGATGTTCCTTGAAGGATAAGGTCCTATCAAGGGTCACTCCAAGATAAGTTGGATTTGGGGCATGCTTAAGCTTGAGTCCACTCAGGTGGATGTTTAGTTCTC
This sequence comes from Pholidichthys leucotaenia, assembly GCA_020510985.1. Classification (NCBI taxonomy): domain Eukaryota; kingdom Metazoa; phylum Chordata; class Actinopteri; order Cichliformes; family Pholidichthyidae; genus Pholidichthys; species Pholidichthys leucotaenia. Next base: position 95,183,161 of record CM035845.1, on the reverse strand, counting down.
TGGCAGCTTTTGCATTGTGGAGATGAAATACACTGGAGACGGTTTTTGCTGGGCTTGGTTTTAGGCGCCAGATTTTGCAGAACTGGTCCAGTTTAGCAAGATCTTCCGTGAGCACCCGTTCCAGTGGTTCAAAGTCTGGTGCTTGGAATGCCAAACAGATGTCGTCTGCATAGATGAATTTGCGGGATTTTGTAGTAGGCAGGTCGTTTATGTAGAGGTTGAACAGAGTTGGCGCTAGAACTGAGCCTTGTGGGAGTCCGTTTTTCTGCATTCTCCATGCACTTGTGTTCTGACTGAGGTGGACTCTGAACCTTCGGTTGGTCAGCAGGGTTTTTATAATTGCTGTTGCCCAAGCAGGGATCGCCTTTATAAGTTTCAGGAGGAGGCCTTTGTGCCAGACCGTATCATAGGCGGCTGTAAGATCGAGAAACACAGCCCCTGTCTTCAGTCTGCTCTCGAAGCCATTTTCAATGAAGGTGGTTAGGGCCAGTACTTGTTCTCCTGTACTGCGGTCCTTGCGGAAACCTGCTTGATCCACACTTAGAATATCCTCTATTTCTGGGGAAATGCGTTGCAGTATTAGGCGCTCCATGATTTTGTAAGGAACGCTGAGTAGGGAAATTGGGCGGTAGCTTGCTGGTAGTTTGTGGTCTTTGCCAGGTTTTGGGATGGCAATGACCTTTGCTGTCCGCCATTTCTTTGGGATAGAGTTCGTTTGTGTGATCCTTGTGTAGAATTGTGTCAACCAGGTTAGGGCTCGGGGGCCAAGATTTTTCATGAATTCTGGGAAGATGTTATCGTATCCTGCTGCCTTTCCACATTTCAGGCCCTGTAGGACTTTCTCCAGTTCAGCAGCCTCGAAGGGTTCAGGGTTCGTTTCTACCATTTAGTTGTAATATGCGAAGGGCAGATCCTACCACAAAGTGCTCTTGGGGCTGTTTGCTTTCGGCTTTAGGACTGTGACTAGGATTCTTCTTTGACTTGGCACAGAGGCGTCGTCTCTTCGAATTTAGTCTGCTGGTAGGATCATTAGCTTCCCCAGGCGAGCCCGGGTACTGGCGGAGGGCGCGACGAGAACGCTGATCCATTGCCCCCCTATTTCTCAGTGCCTATTATTGGTACCTATTTCTCTGTTTATAATTTATTCTACTCCTTATTATTTGAGGTTGACAGCTGTCAGGGCATCTCCTGATTGGTGCCCCATGTGGGCATAGCCCTGTCAGCTGCCAGCCGGTGTGCTCTCATCTCATTACTTCCAGCTGATCCCAATCACTATTCATTGTTACCTTTTTGCCTGCTCATGTGAACCCACACCTGTCACTACTTATGTAATGGTTTTTTGACCCTATTTAAGGGGTGTTATTTTCATTTCCATTTGCCGCTGTCTTGACTCTACAAACTGCTTGTCGTCTCCACCACAGCCCAATCCATGCTCTGGTGCACGCTATCTGTAAGTTTTCTCCCTCATTTGTATTTTGTGTTTAGCGCAGAGTGTTGAACTTTGTTTGTTGCTTTTTTCAATAAATTACCCAAACTCACAGTTCAACGTGTGGGTCTCACCTTCCTGCCCCAAAGGGCACTCATGACAGAAGATGGTGGCCAGTAGAGACCCAGCTGCTGTGAGTTTGCAGATTTTTATGTTCCCAGCTCGCCGATGTCCTGTGATCAAGGGGAGATCGGCAGTGGGTCCCTGAGCATGGAGGAGGAATGGGCTGCAGAATTCATTCAAGGCTTCGTGGATGAAGCCCTTGCCTCCTGGAGCCCGAAACGATCTGGGAGAAGGCGGATTTGGCAACTACCATCATTGAGGGGCATCCAGGGTTATGGAGGCATGCCCAGTTTGCAGACTTGTTGGTCATGCTGTCCATGTTGCAGCAGTCTTTTCCCGTTGCTGACGTGGGGGCTGCCTCCAGGGAGCCCGGAGCCTACACGGAGACGCGCTCCACGGAAGACGCCCTGCCTCACCTCCAATATGCCCATTCCTTCTCCTGATTAATCAGCTCTGCAATGCCAGCGTCACCCACCTCCGGACTACCGGAGGAATACTCCCGCCTCTTGGGCAGCAAATTCCCCTTCACCGAGGCAGAAGCCTCCCTCAGCAGTGCGCACTCTGTGTTTTTCGTCTCCTGCTGAATTGTCAGCTCCTCCACTTTCCACAGCTGCTGTTCTCTGCTTCTCCTCGGCTCCCTCACCCACTGCAGAGAGGTCATCTGTTTTCCCCCCGGCACCTTCCACCTCCGTGTCCACTGGGGCTGCTCCTCCACGATCCTCTGAGGAGCCAATATCCACTGTAGCCACAGAGAGGGACGACGCTACACCTGCTGCAGCAGGCAACATCAAAACCCGGGAACACAGGCAAGTGTCATTTCATTCCTTCATTTTTTGATGATATGCCTTGTCTGATTCCTGGTAGTGAGGCTCAGGGTTTGCAGTCCCCTGAGTCCTCACCGTCTGTTGCAGCTATTAACTTCTCACCTGCCCTCTCCGTGTCTCCGCCTATCCTCCCTGAGGGTCCGCCGATGACACGGTTGAGCTGCCGGACGATGGAGGAAACTGTGGCCCTGGAGGACCTGGTCCCAGCCACACAGCCACAGTCTGGACAGAGGGAGAGCGCTTCCTACAACCCGAAGCCTGCACTATTGGCAGAGCGTCCCCTGGCTTTGGCTACTGGGAATCAAGAGGCGAGCGGACCCCCAGCTGCCATGCCGGACGAGCCACCTGCGTGGGTCACTTCGCCTGGGGGTCCTGAGACTGCATCTACCACCATGCCTGCTGGAGGGGCCGCTGCAGCAGAGTTGGAGCTGGACCTCCAAAGGACCAGACCCGAAACATCGTCGCCTGGATCGACGGAGCCCTGGATGGCGGTGGAGCTCATGTTCAGGCAAATGCTCTCCTTTGTTTTCATTGCTTCAGTTTTGGAGAGTTCTTGTTGAGCTCTTGGTGGGGAGAGCCAAGTGCAACCGTCAGCTGCACCTGAGCTCACCTCACCGGGCTCCACTGCTGCCTGTGACTCTGACCCTGTTTCTCCACCTGTTTTGTCTAAGCTCTCCCCCAGGATCACTGAGGTTATTCCAGATGTGCCAGATGTCTCTGTGGGTCCAGGTTCGCCGCCAGAAATCATCGTGGGTCCAGCTCTTCCCACTGAGGTTATCACGGGCACTCTGTCACAGCCCGGGACCTCCGTGGGTGTTGCTCCCCCTCCAGCTGAGGTCTTTGAGGGTGCAGCCATGGCCCAGTCTGGGTCCAATGAGGGTCCCGCTTTTCTTCCAGTGTAGGTTGTCGCGGGTGCTCCGTCTCAGCCCGGGGCCTCTGAGGGTGCAGCATTGGCCCAGTCTGGGTCCACTGAGGGTGCAGCCCTGGTCCAGTCCTGGCCCACCGAGGGTCCAGCTACGTCCCAGCCCAGGACCTCCATGGGTGCTGCTCCCCCTCCTGCTGAGGTCGTCACGGGTGCTCCAGCCCAGCCCGGGACCTCCGTGGGTGTAGCTCCTCCTCAGTCTGGGTTTCCATGAGTGCTGTGTCCCAGTCGGGGACCGTCGTGGGTGCTGCGCCCCAGCCTAAAACTAACTTGGGTGCTGTGCTCCAGTGTGGGCCCGCCATGGGTGTTACATCCCAGCCCAGGGGCCACCGTGGATGCAGCTTTGGCCCAGTCCGGGCACACCGTGGGTGCAGCTCCGGTCCAGCTGACGGACTGGAGCAGCCGGGTGCTGCTTTGCTCCAACCCAGAGCAACCGCCGGTGCTGTTTTGCTCCAGCCTGGAGCCATCACGGGTGCAGCTTTGCTCCAGCCTGGAGCCATCGCGCATGCTGCTTCGCTCCAAACCAGAGCCTCCGCGGGTGCAACCTTGTCCCAGTCCGGGACCACCGTGGGTGCAACTTCACTCCAGTCCGGAGCCACCACAGGTGCTACTATGTACCTGTCCGGGACCACCAAAGGTGCTGCTGGCCAGTTCAAGGGTATCATGGTTCCCTCTCCTTCGCCTGACACTGTCGTGGTTCTCTATCTTCTGCCAGATGCTGTCGTGGTTCCCCCTCCTGTGCCAGATGCCATCGTGGTTCCCCCTCCTCTGCCTGACACCGTTGTGGTTCCCCCTCCTTTGCCCGATGTTGTCATGGTTTCCCCGACTCCTCCATACTGCCCGCCATTGACTCGTCCTGCTGGGCAGCCACCCCCTGAACCAGCCTTACTGTTCAGGTGGCTGAGAAACTCTGGTCAACCGCCTGACGGACTGAGCAGTTGGGTTGGGTGGCCCATGTTCTCCAGCAGGCCACCCAACTCGTACCACCTCGCCGTCTACCAGGCCTGGGACTTTGGTTGCCCACCTGAACTTTGTAGCTCTTTGGTCCGGGGGGCCTAAATCATTGATTTTGACTGGTGTGGGTCCTGAGCAGGGTTTTGTTTCTTTCCCTCCTAGCCTGTTCCCCCCTCCACCCACTCTGGGTGGGTTATTGTTGCGCCCCTGTTGTATGGGGGGGGGGGGGGTCTTTCTTTTTCTTTTGGTGTAACCCTGGGGTGTCTGGGTTCCACCCCTTCAGAGGGGGGCTCTGTCATGAACTGAGCTCTGGAAGTTCTGCCAGGCTCAGTCTTGTGGCTTTTCTCTGTATTTATATTTATTTGTTGTATTTTTTTGTGCCTTTTGGTTTTTGTTATCCCTGCATGTTTTCTATTTCCCTGTTTATGTTGTAGTTCTACTATATTCTGATTCTGGATTATTGGTACCTATTTCTCAATTGTACTTGTTTATAATTTATTCTACTCATTATTTGAGGTTGACAGCTGTCAGGGCATCTCCCGATTGGTGCCCCTGTCAGCTGCCAGCCGGTGTGCTCTCATCTCATTACTTCCAGCTGATCCCAATCACTATTCATTGTTACTTTTTTGCCAGCTCATGTGAACCCACACCTGTCACTACTTATGTAATGGTTTTTTGATCCTATTTAAGAGGAGTTATTTTCATTACCTCCACCAAGGAGGTTATGCTTTCATCAGCGTTGGTTTGTCTGTCTGTCTGTCTGTTTGTTAGCAAGATAACTCAAAAAGTTATGGACGGATTTTCATGAAATTTTCAGAGATTGTCAGAAATCGGGTATCCTACAGATGATTAGATTTTGGTGGTGATCCCGATCACCGTCCAGAAGAAAACCGCCATTACAGAAAATGCGATTTTCGTGAATAACTACTGAACCACTAATCCTATCATTGTGAATCCAATTGCTAGTCATATGTTTTCATGGTCAAGGAATCTGAAAACGTACACACAAACACTGTATGGGGGGAACTGTGGCGCTTGGCGGAGGTCTGCGCTCTCCGAGTGCTTTTCTAGTTTCTATTTGCCGCTGTCTTGACTCTACAAACTGCTTGTCATCTCCACCAGAGCCCAATCCCCGCTCTGGTGCACACTGTCTATAAGTTTTCTCCCTCATTTGTATTTTGTGTTTAGAGCACCATGTTGAACTTTATGTTTGTTGCTTTTTTCAATAAATTACCCAAACTCACAGTTCAGCGTGTGGGTCTCACTATTCTGCCCCAAAGGGCATTCATGACAGGTCCTATATATCGACAGACCATTAGAGAGATGAAAGGTGCTGCTAAAGGTCAGCAAAGTATTGCTGAGGAATGGAGACAGAACTATGGATGGATATGCAATCCTGGATCGATGGGTCAGAGCGCACCATTCTCCTCCACCCTGCAGCTCAACTCCTTGGCCTGAAGGGGGAGTCAGAGAACCTTCCCTTAAGAACCGTCAGACAGGAGCTGCAGATTTTACATGGCGCAAGGGTTTCATTCACCATTGCCTCAGCTGCTGAACCACAACGGCTTTTCCCTGTGAACAGAGCATTCACTGCAAAATGCCTGGGGCTGGCTGAGCACACACATCCTGTGGAGGCTCTTAAGAGAAAATATAAGCACCTGAGAGATTTACTGCTGCAGGCACTTCATCGAGTGCGCCCAGTCCTGCTTATTGGTTCAGATCATCCACATCTGATCACCCCTGTCCAACCAGTATGTTTGGGACCAGCTGGAGCACCTGCAGCTGTGAGGACACATCTAGGGTGGACACTTCAGGGACCAGCACAAGGTATGAAGCATTATCTAGCTGAACAGCAGTGTTTGTTCATTTCATCTCTGTCACCACAAGCAGACATCTGCAGCCAAATTGAGAAGATGTGGCAAATGGACCTTCTGCCAAAGGCGGAGTGAAAGGGCCTGTGGCAGTCCTCTGTCTTGGATACTGATACCATCCACCCAATCATCCTTGACCCAAAACATAAGATCACACAGCTCCTCATCCAACACCACAACTTTGAGCTTCGTCATCCAGGAAGTGAACGGCTGTGTGCAGAGTTGAAGAGAAAGTACTGGATACTCAGAGGGAGAGAAGCTGTTAAGCATCAACGGCACCACTGCACAGAATGCAGGAAGTGGTGTGAGAAGCCCCGAATTCCTCGAATGGCAGATCTTCCCCCGGCCAGGTTATGCCTTCATAAACCTGCCTTCTATTCTACGACTGTGGACTGCTTTGGCCCCTATATGGTCAAGATTGGCAGGAGAACAGAGAAAAGATGGGGTATTATCTTCAAGTGCATGACCACCTGAGCAGTGCACTTGGACCTGCTCTCCAGCCTTCACACAGATTCCTTCCTGATGGCTCTCAGAAGGTTTGTGGCCCACCGTGAAAAGCCCTTTGAGCTTCTCTCGGATCAGGGCACCAATTTCAAAGGTGGACAGCGTGAGCTGCAGGAGGCCTTTACTTCACTCTAACCAGACCTACAAGTCCAGCTTGCCTCCCAGCAGATTAAGTGCGCCTTTAATCTGCCCAGCACTCCTCACTTCGGAGGATGTTGAGGAAGAGAAATAAGTTCACTAAAGGAGGCACTCCAAGTCACCATCGGCACCCAGTCCATCATCGAGGAGGTCTTGCAAACTGTGCTTGTGGAGATTGAGGGGATTCTCAATTCCAAGCCACTGGGCTATGTCTCTTCGGACGCATCAGACATTGGTCCTGTCACTCCAAACATCCTGTTGATGGGGCGGCCAGATTCATCATAGCCTCAGGTGGTGTACCCAGAATCCGGACTCCTCAGTAGATGACGATGGCGCCATAGACAATTGCTGGCAGACCACATCTGGAGGAGTTTTATTAATTTCTATCTGCCTGGCCTCCAGAGTCGACAGAAGCAGTGTTCGGATTCGACAAGCCCTCAGATAGGGGACACTGTCATGATCATTGACCCTCAGCTACCACGAGCCTGCTGGTCCACAGGACAGATTACACAGACTGGGTCTGCATCTGATGGCCGTATACGCACTGTGGAAGTAAAAGTAAGGGGTTGGTTCTATGTCCGACCAGTATCCCGCATCATCAGCCTCCCCAAAATACCAGATGACTAAGCATTCCAATAGAGGTACTAGGACTTTTGTTAAAGTGCAGATTTCCTACAGAAATCTGGGGGTGGCTGTTAAAAAGGCCAATGTCACATGGACTATTCCACCCCACCCCTTTCAGAGTGGTACATTCCAGCTCCTCAGTGTCCAGCCTGACTGCTGTGAAGAGGAGTTCTTTTATTGCTCATGTTAGTTTGATTGAGACCAAAACTGGGTGTTTTTGCCTTTTTTCCACCATTGTGGTGTGTCTCCATTGAATTAAACCACACACATAAAGTTATACAAAGGCATCCTGCTGTACACCCTACTGAGTTTGTTAATAAAGTGTCTTTTCTGGAATCCTTGGACTGTTTTGTTATTTGACCAGTCACTTCAGTGGTAGACTGTGATTTTCCGAACCCAAGTATATAAGAGAGGCCGGTGTCAGTCATTCCCTTTCTTGCAACAGGCATGTGAACTGCAGATTATTTTCACTGCGCATGCGTGTACTCCAAAACCACTGGATGGATTGGGATGAAATTTTTACCAGAGGTGGTCCTTAGGCTAGAGCAGGGGTGTCCAACCATGTGCCATGGAGAGCCAAGACCCTGAAGGTTTTACCTCCAACCAGTGTCTTCAACAGCAGATTTCAGTGAACTTCTTCCCACTGATTGCTGATAAGTGAAAACACCTGCTGAAGAGACTGGGTAGAAGAGAAAACCTGCAGGGTCTTGGCTCTCCATGGCACATGGTTGGACACCCCTGAGCTAGAGGAACCCATAACATTTTGGTGATGATCCCAGAATGCATACCTCTGCCAAGGCTCTGGCACCGAGGCATCAGCACCTTTCAATAGTATTTAAACCAATATTATCATATCTGTAGAATATGTGAAAATAATTAAAAAAAAAACCAACAACTTTATAATCTTAACAGTCAAATTGATCTGTTTTTTTGTAAAAACTCTATATGCAATTGTTCAATAGTGCACAAAGATAAAATATGTCTAATTGATTGTGAATGGCAACCAAAAGTCATATGATAACAATTAACACATTTTAAATATCATTGTTATTGCCAGTTTTGCAATATTGTAACATGTCTAAATTTAGTCCTATTTTATGTCAGTATGGGTGCTGAAAAGCAGACCATTTAAGAGCTTACTCCATCAGGTACAGTGTGATATTTCGAAGTAATCGTGGACTAAAATATCCAAAATCATTACCACTGTCTTGAATGAATTAAAGGCATTTTAAGAATACATTTTCCACACTGGCTGTTTCTCAATTGAAAGCACCCTGTCATTTGTTAGTTTCATGCTCTAAATGTGTAACACTAACAATTCGAAAGGCAAGTTTTGATCATCAACAGTAAAAGAAATTTGGGCTGTTAGCAATAAAACAAGTATATGAAAAGTCATTCAACATAATAGTCTGCATTAAAGAATTTCAAATTCATGTGATAATGGCATCTTTTCAGTAATAGGTAGTACAGGATATGACTTATACAGAGTTATACAAATGGTTTGTTTAACATATTTATTTTCTTGCTCTTTAAACACATTTTCTCCTATTACTGTTTCCATCCAATGATAACAATGTGAATAAAGGATAAAGACATAATTACTACTTAAAATCTTAAAATGCTCATTAAAACCTTGTGTTTAGAAGAGGTGGATTAGCTCTTGAATCGTTTCAAGGTGAAGTGAATAAAGCTGATGGAAAAGCTGTTGTACATAAATGATAATGTCACAGGTGTGTGTGACAGGTTGCCATAGTTACTGCCCTGACACAGAAACATGACTACTGACAAGAAAACAGTAGCATCAGGATCCCATCAAGTACACAACTCTTCAAACGTGTCTTAGGACAACCAGTATTCTTCCAACACCTAGGATTTCTTTTATTCTTTCATTTGGGTGTGCAATTGTGTATTTTCCTGTCTACATTTGATGACATGCAACGTTACATTTGGTTACATTATGTTGTGTTACATTATACAGTCATCATTCTGGATAACTGACAATGATGGAAATACCCACTTCTTTAGATGTAAGCATTAAAGATGTGAATAAGTTGGATAAAAGCTCAGCATACAGTGGTGTGAAAAAATGTTTTCCCCCTTCCTGATTTCTCATTTTTTTTGTTTGTCACACTAAAATGCTTCAGACAATCAAACAAATTTAAATATTAGACAAAGAAAACACAAGTAAACACAAAATGCAGTTTTTAAATGAAGGTGTTTATTATTAAGGGAAAAAAAATTCAAACCTACATGGCCCTATGTGAAAAAGTGATTGCCCCCTAAACCTAAAAGGACACCCTTAGCAGCAGCAACTGCAGTTAAGCAACTGGAAATGAGTCTTTTACAGTGCTGTGGAGGAATTTTGGCCCACTCATCTTTGCAGAATTGTTGTAATTCAGCCACATTGGAGGATTTTCAAGCATGAACTGCCTTTTTAAGGTCATGCCACAGCATCTCAATTGGATTCAGGTCAGAACTTTGACTAGGCCACTCTAAAGTCTTCATTTTGTTTTTCTTAAGCCATTCAGAGGTGGACTTGCTGGTGTTTTTTGGATCATTGTCCTGCTGCAGAACCCAAGTGTGCTTCAGCTTCAGGTCACAAACAGATGGCCGGACAATCTCCTTCAGGATTTTTTTGGTAGACAGCAGAACTCATGGTTCCATTTACCACAGCAAGTCTTCCAGGTCCTGACGCAGCAAAACAGCCCCAGACCATCACACTACCACCACCATATTTTACTGCTGGTATGATGTTCCTTTTCTGAAATGCTGTGTTACTTTTACGCCAGATGTAATGGGACACACACCTTCCAAAAAGTTCAACTTTTGTCTCATCAGCCCACAGAGTATTTTCCCAAATGTCTTGGAGATCATCAAGATGTTTTCTGGCAAAACTGAGACGAGCCTTTGTGTTCTTTTTGCTCACCAGTGGTTCTCGTCTTGGAACTCTGCCATGCAGGCCATTTTTGCCCAGTCTTTCTTAAGGTGGAGTCATGAACACTGACCTTAACTGAGGCAAGTGAGGCCTGCAGTTCTTTGGATGTTGTTGTGGGGTCTTTTGTGACCTCTTAGATGAGTTGTCATTGCATTCTTGGGGTAATTTTGGTCGGCTGGCCACTCCTGGGAAGGTTCACCACTGTTCCATGTTTTCGCCATTTGTGAATAATGGCTCTCACTGTGGTTCACTGGAGTCCCAAAGCTTTAGAAATGGCTTTATAACCTTTTCTAGACTGATAGATCTCAAATACTTTGTTTCTCATTTGCTCCTGAATTTCTTTGGATCGCAGCATGATGTCTAGCTTTTGAGGATGTTTTGGTCTACTTCACTTTGTCAGGAAGGTCCTATTTAAGTGATTTCTTGATTGAGAACAGATGTGGCAGTAATCAGGCCTGGGTGTGGCTCGAGAAATTGAACTCAGCTTTCCAAAGATGTGATAAACCACACTTATGTTTTAACCGGGGGGGGGGGGGGGGGTGTCACTTTTTCACACAGAGCCATGTAGGTTTGGATTTTTTTATCCTTAATAATAAACACCATTTAAAAACAGCATTTTGTATTTACTTGTGTTATCTTTGTCTAATATTTAAATCTGTTTGATGATCTGAAACATTTTAGTGTGAGAAACATACAAAAAAATGAGAAATCAGGAAGAGGGCAAACACTTTTTCATACCTCTGTATGTTAGAGCTGAAATACTGGCTTGTTACTGACAGCTAGGATGAGTGTTGATATGATGTACAATGAATCATACCTCTTCTTTAATTTGATTAATCAGGCAGCGAGGTGACACTGACAAGCGCAGCAACGTGTACATTTAACTGACTTTTGGACTGAAAAGGAAATCCAGTGAACACTGGGCCTCGTGCAAAAACACGTTGGTATTAGTATGCTTTTTTTAATCAGACAAAAAGGTAAAAGATGTTTTTTTTTTTTTTTACCTTATGTTTCGACTGACACCTGCAGTCTTCTTCAGAAGCGTCAGCTGCTTGCTGTGATGTGTCATTTTATCAGCTGTTTTCCTTAGGCGTGGCCAGCCTGATGGACCTGACAGATCCACCATGCTGGCCCCGCCTCCCGTCGTCAGGTGCTCTCTGGAGGATGGAGTCCCAGGTGTGGAAGAGCATGAATGCTCCATCATCCCCGGTTCATAGTGTCCTTTGCACATTTTTTGATTTCTATGGCTTCCTTGATCCAGCGTTTGTGTTTATTACCCTCCAATCCAATGATTTTTGTGTTGTTCCAGTCCATGACATGAGTCCATGAGGTTCATTGTCTCAGTTGATCTTTGTAGAATGTGCATAGAAAACAGGAAAAAACAAGGGTGCTCAAGTGAGATGACTATTCTTTTAATCTCTAAATGGTACATTAAAGGTACTTCATGATACAAGTTGAAACTCTTTTTTTATTGACATTTTTGGCCATTAGGTGAGCTGCATTCTAAGTATTCACTCTGAGAAGGACTATAGCACAGAGCAGGTTGTATTTTTAATAATATCCCTTAAGGTATTGTTCACAATAGTGTCTTGTATCATTAATCCAAATTTCAAATCAAGGACATCCATCCATCTTCTTCCGCTTAATCCTTTTTGGGTCGCAGGGGGGCTGGAGCCTATCCCAGCATCTTTGGGCGAGAGGCAGGGTACACCCTGGACAGATCGCCAGTCCATCACAGGGCCAACACAGAAAGACAGACAACCATTCACTCTCACATTCATTCCTAAGGACAATTTAGAATCTCCAGTTTGATACCAATTAACCTAACTTCCATGTTTTTGGCCTGTGGGAGAAAACCGGAGAAATCCTGGAGTAAACCTACGCAGACACGGGGAGAACATGCAAACGCCACACAGATCACTGTTGGTCGGGGGGTGGGATCGAACCCAGGATCCCCCGGCCAAGGGTGAGTTGCTGTGCCGCAGCAGTGCTAATCACTCCGCCACCGCACTGCCCAAATCAAGGACATGATGTATGTAATTTATATACATTACACCAGCCAGACTTTCAACTATTTTTAATACCATTTGTTTAATACCATTAGGCTCCCTGTGTAAGAGATCTAGTAAAAGAAGCATACTTTGCATAAGCTGCTGAGCACTTATTTTTTGGTGGCAAGCAGCAGTATAAATCTTGTTAGGGACCTCACCAGACTTGTTTTGCATTCATTAATGTTGGAGATTCCAAACACAAAAAATCCTAAAAATAACACCCTTCCACCCCAACATTCACTTTTGAGGAGCAGGATGTGTATGGAAACTCAGAGGAGCAATCAATTATTTAAAATTTTGACACCTCATTTTCTCATAACCAATAAATTGTTTATGCATTATACCGAACCCTCCTGTCTGTGTGCTTTAGATTAAATGATGGCAAAAGGGACACCATGTATGATGGATGGAGGGAGAAAATATGCACATTTTTCTCCGAGTGTGTGTGTGTGTGTGTGAGAGAGAGAGAGATTTCTGTAGTGCTTTAAGGTTGTTGTTTTGTCAAATCCCATCCCTACTCCCTGCGTGGCATTCTGTCAGAGCCAGCCCAGTCACTTTTCAGGCAGCTGAACCCCAGGACCTTTCAGTGTCACCCTCTGTTGTCATTTTTGACTGCTACAGCCCAGACAATGATGCACTCACACTATGGGAGGGGGATGATGTTCAGCCAACCTCAAGGTCTGCCTGATTCAAAGTTGTTTTTCCACTGCGCCATCAAACTGCGCTTTGCAGGCACAGAACACGTCTCAATGCTCTGATGAAAAGGTGGAAAAGGGGGTTGTGTATGTCTTCAAGGAGTGAGAAGGCAGGAAAAAAACCTTTACTATCCCCAATGTGATGCAGGTGTACACAATAAGTAATAATTTGTAGTTGGAAATGAAATAAAAGTCCTCACCATAGTTCATCATATTCCAGAGCGTGAGGCACATTCTAGACTACTTAAAAGCCCCTGAAAAAAATCAAATAGACTTGGTCCCTGAGGAAGTGTAACTGCATGCATCTAATCCATAAATCAGGTTCGCAGGGCCGATGCAAGGTGGCAGCAGCAGTTATATAGGAGCCTGTGCTGAATAGCTTGCCTGCTGAGAAGAAATGGATCTGTCGGAAGTGCTGTGAAATAGTGAAGCAGCCATGTCACTCACAGCCCTTGTCCTTTATTGCATTATCATACCTGATCAAAACATGCATGTGTGCATGTATATGTGTGTACATTGCCAGTAACAGTTACCAGCTGCAGCTGAAACCATTTCCAATTTGTGTGTCTTTAATGTTTAAAACATTTGTCTTTAAGGTTCGAACAGTCCCACATCTGTTTGCCTCCAAATACCACTTCACTGAGAGATATCTAATTGCCTGCGAGTTTAAACTCTTACTCAGAAGACTATTTAGCCTGACGAAAATGCTCATCTGATATCAACAGAAATCACTTTGTCGCTGGATTATCTCATACCCAATTTACATTTACCCACCTTGGAGCTCTCTAGCAGCTACTTGAGTATTAGCTACAGCACAGCTGCCTGTAACCATGTTCTCCTTATTGAGTTGAGTCTGGCTGTAACCTCGTATCAGGGCTTTGCAAACTTCTCTGCTGCATTAAGTCTTGGTCCTAATTGAAGCCTCCCAGAGGCTAACTGGCTCGATTGCTCTGCCATGTCAAAAAGCATCAGTCAGTTAAATGAGGCTGGGAGATGGAGAGCCGTTATTGCTGCTACTGCTGCTGCCTGCAGGCTGTGACCTTGTGGTGAGACTGTGTTTGAAATGTCTCCTCTAAACTTGCTGCTCCTCTGGAACATCCAAGGCTGATTCTTGACTAGATATTTACCAGTCTCAGTGGTGTCCGAGAGAGGGAGAGAGATTCTCGGCGTATGCATAAAGAGGTCTGGTCCCATGATGATGACGTGTGCGTGTACCAGACTTTTGAGGCCCAAGGCTATAGAGTATATATGGTGGCTGGTGTTCAAAGAGCAAATCCTCTTTAAGATTCAATCAGGGCTGCTGGAGATGGAAAACTACAGAGAGAAGGGGCCAGAAAATACAGCACTGTTCCTCAGAGATGGGGCAATCGTCAATACTGGCATACCATTATTTAAAGATATCGGTAGGAAGGAACCGGGCCGGCCCTAGCTATTTTGGTGCCCTAGGTGAGATTAGGGTACGGTGCCTCCCATGAATTTTATTTTATTATTATTATTTTTTTTTTTTTGACAGCTCGGTGGAACAGTGGTTAGTACTGTGGCAGCAGGCCATGGGTTTGATCCCACCCCCTGACCATCAGTGACCCTTCTGTGTGGAGTTTGCATGTTGTCCCCGTGTCTGCGTGGATTTTCTCTGGGCAGTCCGGTTTCCTCCCACAGGCCAAAACCATGAACGTTTGGTTAACTGGTATCAACTGGGGATTCTAAATTGTTCTTAGGTATGAATGTGAGAGTGAATGGTGTAGCATAAAATAGAAATATTAATAAATAATAAATATGATCAGGTATGAATTATTTAATTTATATTGATGTATTGGAATCTGAGATCAAATCTCATTTCATATGCATCAGAAAAGTTAATAAGACTCGTAAGGGGCACCAGCTTCTGTCTTTAAGAAGCAATTTGATCTTTAATTTCACTTTATACCTGTTTGATCACTCAATAAATTAATCAATAATCAGTCTCAAAAATTTTCCGTGAATTCGATACCTGGGCTTGAAACAGACTCAGAATGAAATAAATTCCCAACAACTTCTCTCATTTTTAAATATTTATTAAACGAAATGATTAACAGACATTGCAGTAATTTCCTTAATCATAAAATCAATCTTGTAAATGATAGATTAACAATGTCAATATTTTCGGAACCAGGGTTAAACTGAGAAATGAATTTCTATCAGTTTGAGTTAACAGATTATTAAAAAAAATGCAAATTTATGGAGAAAGTTTACTAATTATATGAAAATATGGGCTGCACGGTGGTGCAGTGGTTTAGCACTGTGGCAGCACAGTTTTACTCTCGGCCGGGGGATCGCGGGGATCATGAGATCGTGGGTTCGATCCCAGCCCCCGACCAACAGTGAGCTGTGTGGAGTTTGCATGTTCTCCCCGTGTTGCGCGGGTTTACTCCGGGATTTCTCCGGTTTCCTCCCGCATACCAAAAACATGTAGGTTTAGGGCGCTCGCGCACGCAGCGACCAGCAGCCGGTGGCTTGTCACCAGACTGCAAACCAAATCTACCTACGGGTACAAATAAGTAACAAAAAAAAAAAGTCCTTGATTGATCTTAAGAAAATAAAAACGGAATTTTAATGAAAAGAAGAGTTATGTTAAGGGCTTCTTAATTTGCATCTGATTAGATATACAAATTATTACCGAACCTCAAGTTTAATTCAGCAGATGAATTAAAGTTTTTTGCAGCTCACGTGATCCTCGGTCGATGATGGTTCTGTCGTCGTCCTCATGAAGTTTTGAAGTGTTGTTCAGGGGCAAAACCCAGAATATTTGTCCCGCAAATATTCTCTTGACGATGAATGATATTTATGAGATCGTAAGTTGGATCTCGATGGTTGAAATCCTGCAGAAACGCGCTGATTCCTCAGCTGCGCGATGTGGGAGCTGCGTTTTTCTTCCTGGTAGACAAACGGCTGCAGAGGTCTTCGATAATAATTAAAAGATATCTAATCCGATTTCAAATTAGAAAAGAAAACTTTCGGACTTTAGATTAAAAATTATAGCTTCTGGTGTGTGGTTGGTCAAGAAAAATATAAAAAAAAATTATAAAGTCAAGATTAACGTTTACATTAAAATTAAACAAACGGTGGTTTTACAAAAAGTTTAACAAAGAAAAGTGATGAATAAAAATTGGAGTTTAACTCCGATTAAGAATTGAGCTCAAAGAAATAGGAATTCCTAGGTATTTAAGAGAAAAAGAAAATACAAAGTTACATAAACAAATTACGAGTTATCTGCTCTGTGTTCAGAAAAGCGACACGTGGTCGAAGTCTTTGTTCAGACGGTCCTTTGTTCTTCCTTGCTGTGTGTAGACAATAGAGACGATCAGAGAAAGGGGGATCCGGAAAGAGGATCTGGAGCAAAAGAGAGAGCAGCCAAAAAGACATCCGGGGAAGAGAGAGTGAAGCAAAAAAAAGCCTGAAGCAGGGGTCTCTCTGCTATTTATACAAGTTCTGTTGAGCTTCGCGGGCTTCCGGGATCTCAGCCAATGAGAGTCCTTCGTGGGAGGCCTGATGAATTTTTAGTCCAATGAACAAACAGTCTATTGTTTGGAGTTCTTTGGGATGAAGAGTTGTCATGCAGAGGTTGGCTGTTGGAGTCACATGGTTTTAGAGGCAAAACTTTGATACATACTGGAAGTTAATATTTCCCTTTATGTATTAAACTAAGATAACTTTAGTGATTAGTATAAATTATAAGTAGTGCTTCTAAATCAACATGCAGGAGTAAACATTCATTTAAACATTAACATGCATATATATAAAATCACAGATTAATGCATTTCACACATATTATTGATTTTCCACATCAAAAAAAAACATCAGAGTCCATCTGCATTTTCATAGTTCTGAAAAGAATGAAGGTTTAGAATCGAGTTTGTAATAATGTACTTTAAAGTTCACTGGTTAAATCCAGCATGTCCAGAGTTTAAGGAAATTAGCTGAGTTGTGGGTCTGTGTAGGTTTTATGGGGGCAATAAAAGTGAAGCCGGACATTGGGGACATTCCTTAGGTTGGTTTTAACAAAAGAAGGGGGATTTCAGTTGTGGCCTGGGGGAAGAAAATCCATTTCTTTGTGTTATTCCTGGATGAAACAAAATGTCTTTAAGCAGAAGAATAATTATTGCTGAGCCAAAGTGAGATGATGCTACAATGGTTATCTGTCTTTTCTGTGTTGGCCCTGCAATGGACTGGTGATCTGTCCAGGGTGTACCCTGCCTCTCGCCCAAAGACGCTAGGATAGGCTTGCCCCCCCACCCTGCCATCCGACCTGAAAAGGATTAAGCGATTGAAGATGAATGAATGATTTTTTTTTTCTCAGAGCCCCCTCAGCAGGTGGGACCCTAGGCAACCAACTATATGGCCTAGGAACAATGTAAATTTGTCATCCATCATACTAAAAGTCTCACTTTTAGCCTCTTAAAAGTCCAGTGTTCTGCTTTTTTTTTTCTTTCAGAAATCAACAGAAAGGGTGAAATACAGCTTACTTTCTAACCAGAAGAGCCTTCAAGTACTGACAAATAATAATAAAAAGACCAATATTAGAGATTATGACAATATACAGTAATTGTTAGTAGCCCAAAACAAAACAACAGCAGGGATTAATGTCATGTTCAGGTGAGCGCACGCCCTCTCCTTCCTGTCAAAAGATTCCCCGACTCCTCAGGCAACCAGTACACCTGCGTGATTGGATGCACCTGCCACTCCTTCCTCGCCAGCGCATAAAAAGGACCATCAAGCAAAGGCTTCAGCGCTGGCTCGTTGGGTATACTGCCTGCAATAGTAGCAAGCGAACTAACATTATAGTCAGAGGATTTATGCCTTATTCTTCTCCTTTTTCTCCTTCCCAGGTTGCTGCCATCGGTGCGGTGCGTCTCCAGGGATTGTTGTGCGCTCACCTGCTCCATCATCCTTACCCCGCCTCAGCTACTTGTATCCACCCGGTCAGACACCACCCAGCTCCTTCCCTTTCCTACTCCCTGCCAGCTTCATCCTGCTGTTCTCTCTGTCAGGCTCTCTGCTCAACTCACGTAAGTGGCAGATTTATCTTTCCACTTCCCTTCCTCCCTGCTCTTATTAATCAGCTCTCGTCTCTCCCCACAGGCTGAGTCTTCCTCTGGCGAGTGACGTTTTCCTTAACAGTGCTCCATATTTTGAAATTAATAAATTGTTTAAATGTTGCTTCTCTGTGTGGTGTGAGTTTTCACTGGTGTGGCACCCTGCATGTGAGCTGACCATTCTATCAATATGACAAATAGGACCAATATGTATGTCTTGACATTAAATTTGTAAAAATAAATTACAATTTGTATTAGTTTTAAAACATTATTATTATTATTATTATACTAGTAGTACTAGTACTACTGCTAATAATACTTGCCCACCAGATGCAGGCAGAGTTGGCCCCCATCTGGCCCAGTGTGTCGGACAGATTTTGGTGCGTCATTCACTCCCACATCTTGTATCAGTTTTTCTGGCCTGCCAGATTCAGGCCAAAACATTTTGGCTACCTTGGTATATTCTGCTGCTGCGATAAATAATTTCAAGCTTGAGTTATGTGACTGAATTGTATAAAAGATAAAAACCAGAGATGGTAGTACAGCGCGCTCTTCTGTGACAGAGCTCATGATTAGGAATTCAGAATCAAATTAGATGTTGTGTCATATGAGTGTTTGGTACATTGATAAATAGAGTAGATGCATATATCAAGATGATTTGGATGAGGACAGAACAAACTTAAAGTGACCGCCAAAAATCAAGTTTTTTTTTCCCTGTTGTTTACATGTCTGTAACATGTTTTTTGTGACTTGCAAGACGTATCAAGAGCAAAATCAGACCCCAGCCCCAAATCTGTGTTTTTTAAGGACAGCGCAGGTTGATGAACATTGATAACAATCAATATAAACTTGCCAGATTGTAGCTAGAGGCTAATTTCCATCTGTTGTCCAAGGGTTACAACTTTTCCTTCCTCCTTCCTTCCTCTGTTGTGAATGTCATTTAAGCCCCCCCCCCCAAATGGGCTACCTTGGACAGACTGTTTCTAGCTATATAAGCATCCCTGCTTAGCCTGATTGGTTATAACATTAACCAATCAGGCTAAGCACTGGGCATGGCTAAACACCTGAGTTCACTCTCCGAGGGGAAGAGGGAGGAGCTGACATGGCTCTACTTGTCAGTGGACAGAGGTTCCCGGTCTACCTACCACTGACCACACTGGACCACAGTCAGTGTCCCTTCCTGGGGACGGTGCGAAACTGACCACGGCTGCCCGTAGTTTTCCACTGCTGGGGCTACTGTAGCTCACGTGGGGTGTGGTCAGCTCCAGGACCAGAGTCCAAAGGCTGCTGCATTGCATGTGCAGGGTCCTGGAGGCACACGGTCAGAAGGCCAAACCAGAGAGACATGTCTGCTCTCAGGGAATGAAGTGGCCAAGACCGCCACCCATCTGTTTTGCGTTTTTGGGGGTGACACAAACCCCCCTGTCCCTCTGAGCATTAAACCTCCCACTCCCTCCAGAGGAGGGAGGCGATTTGGCTATTGTTTAGCGAAGCAGTCTTTGGTGTTGTCAGATCAGAGGGGAGCCCGCCCCGAGAGCTGGCATTGCAGCATACACTACTGGAGGGCGGGAATATGGGTGGAGCTAATTAGAATATTCATAGATTTGCACATACTTAAGTAGGTGGAAGATGTAAAAGCTCTTTCCAAGCAATTCTAAGGAAATTCAAGTTTTTTGTGTATAAAAATCCATAATGTACTATTTTGGACAATACACATTTGTTTTTGAGGTGGTTTTAGAGCCGCCGGAGTGCATCATTAATAAGTGAGAGATGAAGATACCTTGGTTTATTGACATTTGGTGGGAAATATAGAATATGTTTTGCTTGTGTTTATTCTACATCACATGTGTAAAGCTCAGCTTAAAAATACGATTTTCTTAAAAATACAATTCTGTGCCACATTCGAGTACAGTGACAATAAACTACAAGTCCCACTATGCATTGCTGTTTTGTTATTGGTTCAATGATGGTATCCAGTGTTTGGCATTAACACAGGCCAACTGGCCAATGGCTGGTGGATTTCAGCAGTGGCTGGTAAGACAGTCACTTCCACTAACCAGTTTTGCTGGTTGTAGTTTTCTCAAACTGCATCTAAAATAATAAACCTATTGCAACTCCCATAAGCACTATCTACCCACAGTGTGTGATTATTGGTCCACTGTCACCGTGGACAGAATCTGGAGATGGTCTACTCCACGGGTGGGACTTCCATCCCTCCACCATTCACACCTAGGGCCACTTTAGAGTCTCCAATTAACCTAACCTGCATGTTTTGGGCCTATGGGAGGAAACTAGAGTACCCAGGTTAAACCCATGCAGACACGGGGAGAACATGCAAACTCCACACAGAAGGGTCATTGATGGGTAGGGGGTGGGATCGAACCCACAACCTTCATACTGTGGTGCCACAGTGCTAACCACTGATCCACCGAGCTGCCCTTCTTAATGTGTATTTTTTTTTAGAGCAAGAAGTTGTCGTTTAACCTCTAAATATATATATTTTAATGGGTTGGTCCAGGAGTGTCAAACATATGGCCAAGGTCACCTAAATGAATGGGCTAAGCTGGGCTGAAGCCCAGGGGCCTACGAAGATCAGGGGCCTATCATGAGCCAATAAAAAAGATCACATTGTTATTAATTGGTCAAATTCTACATCCATCACTTGACATTCGTGTGTGGCTGGCTGCTGATTGGTCCAATTTACGTTTGACCCACATGGGTACCACGTAACAATAGTCTATCAGAGAAATTTTTTTGACATGTGACTATGCAAGCGCCAGTGAGAGGTAAGAAGTAATTATTTCTGTCAAAATGTCCGGAAAAAAGTTTGTAAGTGGCGCTTATAAAATTATTGACAGGAACTCAACTTAGGGAAAATGAATTGCTCAAAAAAATCCCGAAGAGTAAACGATTTTTATAAGCTGGAGCAATGAGTGGAGGTGGGGCTGCTAATTACTGCACTGAGGAGACAGGTGCTCCATTAAAGCACTTGCCTGGAGGAGAAGACCACCAGATCCTGTCAAAAGAGAGCAAGCCAGTGGAGAAGGCAAGCTGAGAGATGGAGACCAGCATAGGAAAAGCCAGGTCTGATGTAAGGCCATCATTGCTTACATCAGACAGCTGTGCGTGGGACAGTAGACTCAGAGCTTGGTAAAAAGTGGACTAGATCAAACATGCTGCTTAAACAGATTGTAATCTCACATTGATGTCCATAGAGTATGAAATTATTTGTGAGCTGGACTTAAAGGACATAATGAAGGATTTTTCATTAAAGAAGAAAGCACTTTACAAAAAAGGTAAGACATGCTATTTGTAGCTTTCCAGTCACCTGTGCAAGTTTTTAATTACCTCTGCCAAGGAGGCAATGTGATTGGGGTGGTTTGTTTGTTTTTATGTTTATTAGCAGGATTACACAAAAACTATTATATGGATTTTGATGAGATTTTCACCAGCGGTAGCCTTGGGCCAAGGATGAACCCATTACATTTTGGTGATGATTTGAGAGTGCACACCTCCACCAAGGACCTTGTTTGTATTTGTGCAGCAGGATTATACAAAAACTACTGGGTGGATTTAGATGAAATTTTTATCAGAGGTGGTCCTTGGGCTAGAGAGGAACCTATTATATTTTGGTGATGATCAGAGAATGCATACCTCTGCCAAGGTTCTTCTCACAGTGTGTTAGCAAGAATCCACCAAAACTACTGGATAGATTTTGATGCAGCTTTCACCAGAACTGGCTCGTGGCCTACACACAAACCCGTTACATTTTAGAGGTCATCCATGAGGGACAGAAGGAGCCTTGGTAGAGGTATGTGCTCTCTAAGTGCTTTTCTAGTTGCTGCTGTTGTGCATTGTTTGAATCAGGAATACTTGACTGATAACTTTGTGTTGTGGCGTCATCATTAGACTGTAATTGTTGATCAGTGTCATCCTCTGATACCTAGTGTTGTTTAGGCCATGGTGCTGTGTGTGTCTGTGTCTGAGAGAGTTTAGACTAATTTGTGTTTATGCTGAGGGCAGTAGTATCTGTCACTGTAAAAAATGAAAATCTTGGATAAAATATCTTGAATCAAGGCTGTATGTTTGTTTTTCTTTAACAAGATAATTTTGACAAGAATTTCTTTTTGTTGTGCAGTTTTCTGTAAGATTTTACTTGCTTTAACCAGTTAAGGATTTCTGTCACAGATACACACCATCTGCACACATCCTCTGGTGATTAAGATTTTTTTGATGAAAATATTCAGTTTAGACATCACAAATTCCAAAGGCTGTAACTTGAAAGTGGTAAGAGATAATAGATTACTGTAAATGAGAAAGATGTAGAATATGATCCAAAGTTTATGATAGGAGTAAATTTATGCATCTAATTTGCATAATGTGACAGCAGCCATATCAGATTACATAACTTCCTGTCAAATTGGACTTTGGACATATTTACACAAAGGATGGTTTTGTTTGTTTTTCTTTGTTTTTGTTATCTTATCTTCAAAATATATGAACCAGAAAATCAGTAGAATGTAAACAAACTGATAAAAACATCAGACCTACCGCGTGTCATGTGTCACCATGTGTCCAGTGTGCTCATCCTGGTCCCTTATTTTGTCTTCTGTCGGTCATTTTCGCTTTCTCTCCCACGTCCAGAAACTCTCACATTTATCTTCTAATTTATTCCACCTCGATTTTGGTTAGACAATGCTGCCGAATCGGGAGTATTTTCCTCTCTGTCACTTGCAACTTTGTCAATGGCGGACGAAAAGTGTACATACTCCGGTCCGTTTTGTGCTCACAGATGGTAAATATTTCCCTTCAGAAGCTAAATAATCCCTTTTAGAATCATAGTTGGCAAAATTTGTAGCAAATGCTTCCTCCCTGTTGAAATATATGTTGCACAATTGTTTATACATCTCTTGGGCTGCACGGTGGCGCAGTGGTTAGCACTGCGGCAGCACAGTTTACCCTTGGCCGGGGGATTGTGGGGATCGTGGGATCGTGGGTTCGATCCCAGCCCCCGACCAACAGTGATCTGTGTGGAGTTTGCATGTTCTCCCCGTGTTGCGTGGGTTTACTCCGGGATTTCTCCGGTTTCCTCCCACATGCCAAAAACATGCATGTTAGGTTAATTGGCTGTTCTAAATTGTCCCTAGATATCTGTTTCCTATAGGCCCTTAGAATAGAGGGTTAGTATTAATGAAAGCGCTTTGAGTGGTCTTTGTGACTAGAAAAGCGCTATATAAGTGCAGGTTAGTTAGTTAGTTAGTTCTTCTGTGCCCCGGAAGTAGATCAGATTCGAAGAAGTTCTGGTGGGCTGAACTCAGTCCTCCAGAGAAAAGAAGTAAATTATATGTGTCTGCCATCTAGTGATGTGAAATGGTTGGTACAGCTGTTTTTTTTGTTTTTTTTTTTGGGGGGGGGGGGTTTGCATACTTTTTGACCTACTACTTGACAGGTCTGTGACACCAGCCGTAGGAGAGACATCATGTAATCAGATTCAATACCTAAAGGAGTTTTAAGATAGTTTTTACTTGTTTTAAGAAATGCAGTCTTACTTTATTGGCAGATATTTTTTCTAATTTTAACTAAAATTATCTATTGCCAGAATTTTTTGCTTATGTTAAGTAAAATTATCTGCCAACACAGCAAGAAAATTTGACTTATCAAATTGCTTAAAACAAATTAAAACTATATGAAAGCATGTAAAATCTTCTCACACAAACTGCATAGCAAGAATAAATATCTTGTCAGACAAAAAGACAAGTATAAACAGGCTTAATTTATTTCATTTTACTTATATTTGATGTTTTGCAGTGTAGTTGTGTTTTCTAGCTCACAGTGCAATATTTCTCAAAGATAAACAAAAATGAGGCCGTAGTGGCTCAGGAGGTAGAGCAGGTTGCCCAATAACAGGAAGGTTGGCGGTTTGAATTCCCGCCCCCCTACCTTGCTGTTGTGTCCTTGGGCAAGACACTTTACCTACCTTGCCACCAGCGTGTTCATGACACTGGTTTATGAATGTGAATAAATGTTCACTTGGTGTGGATTGGCAGCCACATTTTTGTCAGTCTGCCTCAGGGCAGGTGTGGCTACAGAAGTAGCTTACCACTATCATTGTCTGTGGAGTGAATGAATAATGGACTCATTGTAAAGTGTTGGGTATCATGAAAAGTGTTATATAAATGCAATCCATTATTAAAAACATAGCTATTACATATTTGTAAACTAAGATTCTGTTGGGAGGGGGGCTACAAAACCTCTCAGCCCATGGGCCTAATGGCAAGTTGAGGTGACCCTGCATATGGCCTGCAGGTCAAAACCGGCCACCACAGGGACCATATTTTTCTCTGTGAATTTATAGCTTTCTTTATAGTAAATTTCTGACCTTTTCTTCTAATTACAATGGTTCATGTAAATTTGAGACAATTTTCTGTCATAAGCCTCCTCGTGCGCCTTTACACAGTGCACGGAGGAGGAGAAGGAGGAATGGACTTAAGTGCAGGTTGCACAACACACACATTGATTGACATGAAAAGACAAACAGTTCAAAAATAGCGAATTTACAAAAATGCAACAGTTGTGCACAAAAGGGCTCACACGAATAGCGTGCAGTGGGCTAACCACTGTGCACCGTGGCCACAAGACGAACAACACACAAAAACAATAAGACAACTCGGGCCACTTGGAGCCCTCCAGGATGCTCCACTGACACAGGAGAGCAAACTGGGCAACTGTGCCTAAGCACAGCAGCCTGACTGCAAGGGGAAACGCAACAGCTCGTACTCACAGTGAAGGATCAGTCCAGGTGTACCGGCAAACACACAAACAACAGCTACACTGAGGGGAACGGCGACAGTGTAGCTATCCCTCAACAAACAGTACAACCATGTGGTGATTAACGTCTGCATGGTATTGCTCAATGGTCCAGCAGTGGCTGACTGGCAAGGAGCCGCCTAAGTACAAACACTGCTGGCGTGACAAATTGGACACACCTGGGTGAGGCGCGGGAAAAATAATTGCTGGGACGAAACAGCTGACTGTCAAAGAGAAAGGGGGCGTGGTCAGACCAGCAAATGTTAGACAGCACCCACCTGAAAGTGGGTCAAAACGGCTGCCCAACAACCGCTGGCCAGAGCGGCAGCTACAGGCATGGAAAAGAAAAAGAACACAGACATAAAAACAACAAGAACTCAAAAGATAACAATACATAATAAACCCAATGCCTGAGCCACAGAGAATGGTCAGAACAGAGCCTACAGGATAACACGAGCTTGGTTTGTGATAAAGCCCCCCCTTCTAGGGGTGGATTCTAGAAACCTACAGTAACATCACAAGGAAGGAAACCCGCCCCCCACCACCACCAACCCCAGCATGAACAACAACACAAACCCGGGTGAGAGGTAGGGGGAACAGGAAAGGAGGGACCACAATACCCACCCAGGGTCCACAATTACCCCCCCCCCCCCCAAGTCCAAAGATGTGGAGGCTCGGGAGGCCACCCAGAGTCCCAGGCCCAGCAGGCAGTTCGATGAACAAAGTCCGGTGGCCTGCCGGAAAACCTGGGCCATCTGGCCCAGAGACTCAGTTCCTCCGGAGGTTGGCCAGCGCTGTTCAGCTACCAGGGCTGGTGGGAAGACACAGGAGGTGGCCTGCCCACTGGGAAGCTCGTTGGACGGTGACCTGACCAAAGGGAGGGAACCCCCACGGCGTCAGACCGGGAGGAGAAGAAGGCTGTGGCATCCTCAGGCAGGTCTGCAGCACCCTTGGTGGTCCTGGCTTGAAACACAGCTGCACCCACAGTGGACCCCAACTGGGCCAACGCCGCATCCGCGGTGGCCTCCCAATTGGAGCTCTGCTGCACCCTTGGTGGACCCAGACCGGGCCAATGCTGCGCCCTTGGTGGACCCTGACCGGGCCAATGCTGTGCCCTTGGTGGACCCTGACCGGGCCAATGCTGCGCCCTTGGTGGACCCTGACCGGGCCAATGCTGCGCCCTTGGTGGACCCCGCGCTGGAGCGTGGCATCCATGATGGGTCCGAGCAGGAGCACAGCACCCACGTTGGGCTGTTCCTGGAGCGCAGCCCCCACGAGGGTCCAAAGCCAGCCTGCCACACCCACGGAGATACAGCCTGTGGAGGGAACCACATGATGACCTCAGGCAGCAGCGGAGCTGGACCCACTACATCGTCAGTGGGTCCAGCTCCTAGAGGGAAACTCAGGAAACTAGAAGGAAACTCATGAGTGGGAGAAGAAACCACGTTATTAGGGTCGCCGGCAGCGGCGGAGCCTAAGTACAAACACTGCTGGCGTGACAAATTGGACACACCTGGGCGAGTCGCGGGAAAGATGATTACCGGGGCGAAACAGCTGACTGTCAAAGAGAAAGGGGGCGTGGTTGGACCAGCGAATGTTAGACAGCGCCCACCTGAAAGTGGGTCAAAACGGCTACCCAACAACCGCCGGCCAGAGCAGCAGCTACAGGCATGGAAAAGAAAAGGAGCACAGACATAAAAACAACAAGAACTCAAAAGATAACAATACATAATAAACCCATTGCCTGAGCCACAGAGAATGGTCAGAACCGAGCCTACAGGATAACACGGGCTCCATTCGTGACATTTTAAGATAAGATAAGATAAGATAAGCCTTTATTAGTCCCACAACGGGGAAATTCCAGGATTGCAACAGCACAGGGATAGCAACACTCAGAGCAACAATCAGAAGGTAAGAAAAAAAAAAAAAAAAAAAAAAAACAAGCAAGCAAGAGCAGCTAATATACATATGTACATATTACTATAAAATATATATATACACACACACACACAGACACACAGTGCAGAGCATTGTAGCTGGATGGAATAAATATATGAATATATGAACACACAGTGCAGAGCATTGTAGCTAGATGGAATAAATATGTAAATATAAAAACACCCACAGTACGGAGCATTGCAGCTAGGTGGAATAAATATGCAAGTATATAAACACACACAGTGCGGAGCAATGTAGCTAGATGGAATAATATGTAGATATATAAAAACACAGTGCGGAGCATTGTAGCTAGATGGAATAAATATATAGATATATAAATATAAACACACCCAGTGCTGAGCATTGTAGCTAGATGGAATAAATATGTAAATATATAAACACACACAGTGCAGAGCATTGCTGCTAGGTGGGATGAAACAGCATAACCGTCTACTTAGTTATCCTACATGGTATGATTATGTGCCCATACATATTCTCACCCTCCATAGCGACCGGTATGTTCCTAGTTGTATGCCGGAGAGGACCATTTTGTCCTTAAGATTACTTTTTTTTTTTTTTGAATCGGGTTTCTTTTTCTGTCTTTTTTTTTTCCTTGTTAAAACAAGTTAGGTTAAATCCACCAGCAACTGCTATTGACGTAGTGCAGCCATGAAGGGGTGTCGCAATTCATAGGGACACACGTACCCTGCCTCTCGCCCAAAGATGCTGGGATAGGCTCCAGCCCCCCCCCCCCGTGACCCAAAAAGGATTAAGCGGAAGAAGATGGATGGATGGATGGACACCCCAAATCTACCTGTGCTTCACTCTCTACATTACAAATATTTTATTCTACTGTTTTAAGGAGGAACCTATATTTATATAGCGCTTTTGGAGTCTCAAGACCACTCAAAGTGCTTCACTAGTACCAACCCTCTATTCTGAGGGCCTAGCGGAGACATATATATATATATATATATATATATACATCCATCCATCCATCTTCTACCACTTTTCCAGAGGTCTGGGTCGCGGAAGAAGCAGTTCAAGCAGAGAAGCCCAGACTTCCCTCTCCCCAGCCACCTGCTCCAGCTCTTCAGACAGGTTACCAAGGCGTTCCCAGACCACCTGGGAGACATAGTCTCTCCACCGAGTCCGGGGTCTGCCCCGGGGTCTCCTCCCAGTGGGACATGCCTGAAACACCTCAAGTGGGAGGCGTCCAGGAGGCATCCTAATCAGATGCCCATACCACCTCAACTGACACCTTTCAATGTGGAGGAGCAGCGGTTCTACTCTGAGCCTCTCCCAGATGACTGAGCTCCTCACCCTATCTCTGAGGGTGAGTCCAGCAATCCTACGGAGAAAGCTCATTTCAGCCACTTGAATCCGTGATCTTGTTCTTTCGGTCATTACCCAAAGCTCGTGACCATAGGTGAGAGTAGGAACGTAGATTGACTGGTAAATCAACAGCTTTGCCTTAGAACTAAGCTCCCTCTTCACCACAACAGACCGGTACAACATCCGCATCACTGCAGATGCTGCTCCAATCCGTCTGTCGATCTCTCGCTCCATTTTCCCCTCACTTGTGAACAAGACCCCAAGATACTTAAACTCCTCCACTTGGGGCAGGAGCCTGTCCCCAACCCAGAGAGGACAATCCACCTTTTTCCGGCTGAGGACCATGGACTCGGACTTGGAGGTGCTGATTCTCATCCCAGCCGCTTTACACTCAGCGGCAAACCATCCCAGCAAGAGCTGTAGGTCATTGCTGGATGAAGCCAACAGGACATCATCATCTGCAAACAACAGAGATGAGATCCTGTGGTCACCAAGCATGACACCCTCCATTCCCTGGCTGTGCCTAGAAATCCTGTCCATAAAAATTATGAACAGGATCGGTGACAAAGGGCAGCCCTGGTGGAGTCCAACTCTCATAGGGAATGACTCCGACCGAGTGTTGGCAATACGAACCAAACTCTCACAACGGTTGTACAGAGACCAAATAGCTCATAACAACAAGCCCGATACTCCATACTCCCGAAGCACCCCCCACAAAAAACCATGAGGGACGTGGTCAAATGCCTTCTCCAAGTCCCCAAAACACATGTAAACTGGTTGGGCAAACTCCCACGGACCCTCAAGAATTCTCGAGAGGGTAAAGAGCTGGTCCGATGTGCCACGGCCAGGATGAAAACCACATTGCTCCTCCTGAATCTGAGGTTCGACCAACGGCCGGATTCTCCTCTCCAGTATCTTGGCATAGACCTTCCCAGGGAGGCTGAGGAGTGTGATCCCTGTAAAGTTGGAGCACATTCTCCGGTCCCCTTTTTTGAAGAGAGGAACCACCACCCTGGTTTGCCATGCCAAAGGCACTGCCCCCGACCTCCACGCAATGTTGCAGAGGCGTGTCAACCATGACAGCCCAACAACATCCAGGGCCTTGAGGTACTCAGGGTGAATCTCGTCCACCCCCGGGGCCCAGCCACCAAGGAGATTTTTAACCACCTTGGCGACCTCAGCCCCTGTGATAGGCGAGTCATCCCCCTCGTCCCCAAACCCTGCTTCCTCTGTGGAGTTCCTCGAAGTATTCCTTCCACCTCCCAACAATATCCCCAGTCGAAGTCAACAGTGTCCCATCCGCACCATACACAGTGCGGACAGGGAGCTGCTTTCCCCTCCTGAGCCACCGGACAGTTTGCCAGAATCTCTTCGAGGCCGACCAAAAGTCTTGTTCCATGGCCTCACCGAACTCCTCCTATACCCGGGTTTTTGCTTCAGCAACCACCCGAGCTGCACTCCGCTTGGCCTGCCGGTACACCTCAGCTGCTTCGGGAGTCCCACAAGCCAACCAAGCTTGATAGGACTCCTTCTTCAGCTTAATGGCCCCCCTCACCACTGGTGTCCACC
Organism: Pholidichthys leucotaenia; assembly: GCA_020510985.1. Lineage (NCBI taxonomy): Eukaryota > Metazoa > Chordata > Actinopteri > Cichliformes > Pholidichthyidae > Pholidichthys > Pholidichthys leucotaenia. The sequence goes on along the minus strand of CM035845.1, from coordinate 95,153,373 downwards.
ACTTGGTTCGGGGGTTGCCACCACGAGATGCGCCGGCCACCTTGCGGCCACAGCTCTGGGCCGCCGCTTCAACAACAGAGGTGGAGAACATGGCCCATTCAGACTCCATGTCTCCAGACTCCCTCAGAATGTGGTTGAAGTTCTTCCGGAGGTGGGAGTTGAAGACCTCCCGGACAGGGGCCTCAGCCAGATGTTCCCAGCACAACCTCACTATACGTTTGGGTCTACCAGGTCTGAATGGCTTACTCCCCTGCCATCGGATCCAACTCACCACCAGGTGGTGATCAGTTGACAGCTCTGCACCTCTCTTTACCCGGGTGTCCAAGACATACCGTCGCAGGTCTGATGACACGATAACAAAATCGATCATCGACCTGCGACCTACGGTGTCCTGGTGCCAGGTGCACATATGGACACCCTTATGCTTGAACATGGTGTTTGTTATGGACAAACTGTGGTTAGCACAGAAGTCCAATAACTGAACACCATTCGGGTTCAGATCGGGCAGGCCATTCCTCCCATCACCCCCCTCCAGGTTTCACTGTCGTTGCCCACGTGCGCATTGAAGTCCCCCAGTAGGACAATGGAGTCTCCAAGAAGAGCACCCTCCATCACCCCAGTCACAGACTCCAAAAAGGGTGGGTACTCTGAAACATCATTTGGTGCATAGGCACAAATGATGGTCAGGACCTGTTTCCCAACCCGAAGGCGCAGGGAAGCAACCCTTTCGTCCACCGGGGAAAACTCCAATATAGAGGCAGCAAGGTGGGGGGGATACAAGGATACCCACCTTTGCTCGTCGCCTCTTGCCCAGGGCAACTCCAGAAAAGGCCAAGCTCCAGCCCCTCTCTAGGAGACTGGTTCCGGAACTGGAGCTGTGTGTTGAGGTGGGGCCGACTATATCTAGCCGGTATCTCTCAACCTCGTACACCAGCTCAGGCTCCTTCCCCACCAGAGAGGTGACATTC